>JAPKLW010002381.1:61377-82647 GCA_026898455.1 Plectranthus barbatus | reverse complement strand
AATTTATAGGCCCACTTTATTATTTGCATTAGGTCCCAGGACTGGCCCAAGTAATATATGCTGAATTGAGCCCAGTAGCGCATTAGGGATAAAACCCTGGGTCTATAAATAGACCTCACACTCTCTGAAACCCTAGCCACTTTGTGATTATTCAAAATTAGTCAAAACCCTAGATGAGAGAGAGAGAGAGGGCGGCGCATGCATTAGAGGGAGGAGAAGGATTTTTGACTCTGGCCTACTAATACAGATCTGTGGAATCCTCACTAGTAGCAGATCTGAACAGCATTGGGACACAGCCCTAAAGATCTGATCTGGAGAACAAGATTTTTCTTTTCTTTCTCTCTATGTTTTTCGATTAATCTAGAAATTAGATTTCTAAATTCTATTTCCGCAGATTTAATCGAATCGCGTGGTTGAATTAAAAGTTAGATATTCAAACGCAAAAGATCGGATCAGACTCTAATGATTTACGGTAATCTCTTTATCCATGAATTAAATTCATTGGAGCATGCTAGGTCTTGTGAATTTTGATTATATGCAATATCCATAAATCGATCCGGTTTACTTGGGTTTTTGTGATTCGGTTCACTGAAAATCCCTACAATTGGTATCAGAGCCAGGTTTCTAATTTATGGCTCTATTGTCTATAATAAATTCAATTATGCATGTGTAAATTTTATTTCTGTCGTGGATGGTTTTTGTTCCTCGTGGCAACCCGTTTGATTCAGCCCGCGGTGGTTTATCCGTGTAGGGTTGAATCTGTTTTGTAAAATCACGAGAAAATCCATGATTAGTGTAGATTTGATAAATTGTAATAGATTAGTTTATGTAATTTTATTTCGAATATGTATTTTGGACGGGTCGGGACGAAGAACAAAGACGGAGCCAACGGAGGGCCGCGCACGGTGGCGGCGCAGGTTCGCGAGCGTGCGGCTGCAGGCGCTTGGCGGCAGCGGGCCGCGGCGGCGTGGGCGACGGCGCGCAGAGGCACACGTCGCGGGCAGCCAGCGGCGTGCGGCGGGGCCAGCCACGCTGGGGGCGCTGGGCACGCGAGGCATGCGTGCGCGTGCCGCGACGGCGGCGGCGTTTGCAGCGGCGGTGGTGCTGTTGTTGGCGGCTGCTGTCCTATCGCGGTAGTTCGTGTTTTGGTGGCTGGTACAATCCTGTATAAATCCTAGGTTTGCATTAGGGTTTAGGGCCAATCATCAAATCACAAAACCCTAAATCCCAAAAGATTTGGTGGATGAAGATTTGGAGGCCCTAGAAGATTTGAAAAGATTTGAGAAGATTTGGATTTATCCTTATATATTCAAAATTCAAATTGTAATAGATAGGATTTTATTTTCCTTTTTTGTGGGGCCACGAGAAATTTTTGTTTGCCTTAATTGTCCTCGTATGATATATGATTTATTATGTGCGCAATTAAGCATGTGTAGATAATAGGAAAAACATGATTTACTGCTTTTATTATTTACAGTTTTTCAAGCATGCTTATGTGATTAATTTCTTGTTGGAATATATTTTGGGAATTTTTGGGCTTGTTTAATTACATGCAAAAATTTGGAAAATATAATAACAAAGAAATTATATGTGCGCATATAAGAAACCTTTTTAAAAGAAAAATACTAAGCAGATTTTTTAATTAAAATCAATAGACCTCCACAAAGTGGTCCTAGGCTGTAAGTGTATCTCTCGCTCTAGTAAACGTCTACGAGTGTAGCTTGCTAGTTCTTGGAGGTGCATGGGTACGGTTGTTGGGATTTCTAGACAAATAATTTAAATCATGTGAATAGTGGGAGGGTTTTGCGTAAACGTCTACGAGTGTAGCTTGAGTAGATCTCTTTCATAAGTATTCTAGGATTGATTTAAATTATAGATAACAAAAGCTTTAAGGGCTGTGCGGTATGGTTATGTGCCATGCTAAACTTTTGGCCAGAGTTAAATTTGTGGTTAATCTCTTAGAAGCATCTTAGAATATAATGCAAGAATTGCATCCCTGTTCTTGAGAGATGGCTTGGTCTAAGGTTTTCACTAATTATTAATTTCTAGTGTCAAAAGGTTCATGACATGGTAGTGAAATTAAATGAATTGGGGCTTAAAACCCGCAGCTCTGGTTGAGGGTGACATGGTAAACGTCTACAAGTGTAGCTTGCGGTAAAAACTCTTGGGCAATTAGTGGAAAACATTTTTATTTGATTTATTAAAAGGTTTTCAATGCATTTGTTTTTGAAGTTCTACATGTATGTTCTTATTTAAGATTCTTTATTGTTTCAGATATGTCTATGTCTACTGTTGATCATATTCTTGCTCTCAATCCCTTAACTGGTCCAAACTTCCCTGAATGGAGTTTTTGCATCAAACACGTCCTTTATCTGAAAAATCAAGCACACGTTCTATTTATGGATCCACTCGTGCCTGGCTATGATGAAGTTTGTGATCTTGAGCTTGAGTTTTATGAAAGATGGGAGGATGCTGATGACTTTGCCTATTGGCTTATCACGGCTGGCCTATCTAGAGAATTAAAGCACAAGTATGAGAACTTCAATAGGGCTGGAGAGATCTGGAAGGATCTTTTGACGGCTTATGGCAATGTGGAGCGGACTATTAACTATAGACTTGTGCACGATCTTGTGTGCAAGAAAATGGTTGAGGATAGTTCCGTGACAGCGCACATGATGTCTAAGATTGAGCTCATGAGACAGTTTACTGTGCGGGGAAGAAATATCAGTGCTCAAGGCGAGATTGATATTATCCTGAATTCTCTTCCAGAATCTTTCCATGATTTCAAGGTAGTTGCTGCTGCAAGGGGAGAGTATGCTCTACATGAGCTGCTTGAGGATCTTGTAGTGGAGCAATCTTCCATGCGTGCACGGAAATCTGCTCTGACAGTTTCCAGTACTAGTTCAACGACAGCCTCTAAGGTTGGAGAAGATAGTGCTGAGAGCAAGCTCATGAAAGCGGACAGCGTGAGCGAATCAAGAAAGGTGAAGAGAGCAAAGGTCACTCCAAAGAAGAACAGGTGTGCTGGTTGCGGAAAGGTGGATTGTCCGAATGCCAAAGGACAAGGTACGTCATTTGCATTTGTAATGGAAACATGTTTAGCATCGATTTCTACTCATTTGTGGGTAGTGGATACTGGAGCTACTGATCATGTTTGTTACATTTTGCAGGGGTTCACACCGAGGAGGGTGTTGAAGAATGACGAGGTTACCATCTTGATGGGGAACGCAGCACAAGTGAGTGCAGCTGCCATTGTAGATTTCACCTTGTTCTTTGATGATTCTGTTTTAACTTTGAGAGATGTTTTATATGTAGGGTTTGAGTCTACGACGGGCAATATTAATTGCCATTAATTAAACACTTGCCAAGGATCGTTCTTAGGATACCAGGAATAAATTTCAATTAAACAAACCATGCGAAAGCCTATGCATGCTCCTACAAAAATAAATTGCATAGGATGGATATAGAATTATACCTTGTTTCACCGTTTGATCCACAGGACAGATCGGAGAATGATAACGGTGAAAAACTATTCAGATCTGAAGCGGAATATGGAACTTTTGAATCTCTTCTCTTGTTCCTACAGATCTGATCTTCTGATCTGTATCCCTTGCTCCTTGGAAATCTGGTGAGGATTATTCTACCAAGTTAGATCCGAGCTCCAGAGAAGTCGATCAATCTCCTCCCTCGTAGATCCAGCCGTCGCCCCTCTCTCTCTGTCTGTTATGAAACCCTAGTTTCTCAACTGACGGCTACTGAAAAGTGTACACACCAAAATTGTGTTGATCCAATAGAGAGGGGGGTATTTATAGTGTTAGGGTTTATGAAACCCTAACCCTAATGGGCTGAGAGCAGTTAATGGGCCAGACCAGGGATCAGATGCAAATAATAAAGTGGGCCCTCTTTTATTAATTAATTCTCTCATGTCCAACCCAAAACATTTAATTAATTAATAAAGTATTGTTTTAACCTTCACCACGGTAACAATACTGACTCGCCCCTTTATTACCACGTTATTAGGAACGGGTTGCACCAAACTAACTTGATCCACATATTTAAGGTTTCAGACATTCATTAATTAATTTGGCTTATGACAATCAGCCACAATTAATTAATTTCTTATTTCCTGAATAACACCACTCACCTTTTATCACTTATGCCTGAATTAAATAATTCAACCTGCAGGGTTTAGCATAATGAACCTTTGTGAGCTCATCAGGGAATGTCACCATCCTGAACGGATATGTTACCATACATCCAGACTAAGCAGACCCCACACAAATTGCCAACACCCAAAATACGGGCATAAGGGTACATGTAAGACCCACCACCATGGTAAATCAAAGTGCAGTCAATCTGTGTGTGCCCCTTATCCTTCAGTACGATTTAAGATCACAGAGAGTATGTTAGGGATCTGGCTCGTTCATATGTCAATGAGAACGGCGCATCCCACTGTTGATCCCATCAATACATAAAAATGTACCGACACATCAAGTAGCCAGGATAAGCCCACTTATGAACTGATGTGCCGCAGCTTAAACTGACAGCCTATCCAGGGACCGTCTCAGTTGTGATACTGTTTATATCTTGCTAGGTCAAACGAGCCATATGATCCTGCTGTGGTTACACCACATGGCCATCCCTATCGGCAAGATAATAGGATATTATAGTTCGTCGTATGATTGTTCTATCAGACAGCGAGCATTGTTGCGGATACATACATGAATACCAGTGTACGAAACACTTAATCATATATGCTTTCAGTATACAATCCCAACAATCTCCCACTTATACTTAAAGCATAATACCATTGCTTTTAACAAAGTATTAAGTGTGTCTATTCATGTCAATCACTCCCACTGTACACTCATCACCTCTTGTTTCGATTTCTCGTATGATGTGATACAACACATCCTATGTGTCTTACCACCTTTTGAGTTTTGAGTTCTCTTGAGTTTGTCGCTGCACCAATACATCACAATTACTTGTGATTCTACCAGGCAAACTCAGAACGCACACCTCTGGAGGACGGTGTCGGAGTTATACTGCTTCTTACGAAGTCTATGAAACTGACTAGGGTTCAGCCTTCATACTGGAATCTTCAACACATTTCTGTGTTTGATTCCTATAACTCCTCCTCCAAGGCCCAACACATAGTTAGAGGTCGATTTCCTTTCCTTATGATCCTCCTGGATATCCGATGCCTTTCAACTCACATAGCACATCTGTAAACAATGTGCTTGTCCAGAGTTGAATTGATATCTGTCTAACATGCTTATAGCATTGCAGATATTTGAATTCGTTCATCTGCAATATAGAAAGACAACGATCTTTCTTGCTATGAACGATTCACCACAGAATCAATTTAAGCGACTTGAGATACTTGAACATTCTTTTCTCGTGTCAACACAAGACTTTAATTCAAAAGATGTTCCATAATCTCATAAGTCCTACTTCTGAAACTGTTCGGATAACCATCCTTTATGCCTGACAGTAATTCCACACCGTTTCCGTATGTGTAAATACTATCTGCATAATGTGCAAGGAAAACCACGCTTTCGCTGACACATACTCTGATTCATGTAACTCTCATTCTCGATGGACAATATCGAAATGTCTGTTACATAATCTTGAAGCACGGTTAAGTTCATAATTGAACTACTTTGGCTTCGAGACATGATGCTGCACATAACTTATCTGGTTGTTGCATACAGATGTCGTCACCTTTTATTAAGGTATCCGTTCATAAAATACGGACGACTTCATCTACCTTCCAGATACTCACATATGTGCTGTTATGTTTAAAAAGAACTCGAATGGGTTTAGTAGTTGCAACCAGTGAGAAGGTCTTGTTGTGAAACACACCTTCACTCACTAACCTAGGCCTTTGAACACACTAGGTTACCATTCGATCCTTTTTACTTGTATATCAATCAGTTGCACATGGCTATTAAGCTATTCGGCAATCACTGATCCTGATATACCACCATAACCTTAACTGATTCATTTCTGAATCTATGACTTTACGTCATTTTAAGCTGCATCGTTTGTCTTAACTGGCTCGTTACACTTTTAAGGGATAAGTACAATGCTGTTCGTAAAGCTGGGAACAAGTCGAGAGACTGTTTCCACGAACCAGTACTATTAAGCCTGTTAAGGCAACCTCCCATTGCAACGACGCTCCTTTTATGTTGTCAGTTAATGGTGCATTAACTTGTGGTTTACCACCTTACACAGGTGACCGTGCAATTGGTACCATACCTGCCAAGATATGCACAATTTGCCACGGGGTATTTCCTTATGGATTTGGATTGTCTTCTCTTAAAATATTAGAAAACAATCTTACATTTTGGATTCATGGTTTCATCCTATACAACTTGCTTGTAATTAGGATATATAAAACCAACATCTTTTTCGTTTACTTGGAATAGCCCACAAACAGTACTATCTTAAAACTATCTTCTATTCAATCAGTCTCTTACATCAGCTTAGCAGCCGACTTACCCATCATTGCCCTTTGACTGAGTCAAGGTCTGCTAGGGTACTTAGAACTAATTTAGAAGACACCAGTTTAAACGATATACAACTGTTTTGGTGCTCTTCCTAAAACGAAAGATTTAGGCAATAGCTGGTATAACTTGTTAACATTTAAAGATCTTTATTTCGTTCTACCTACACCATCTCAATCGAGAGATATCAGGTGTAGTCAACTGAGATGTGATCCCTTTGCTCTGCCAGATACTGTAAAGCACATCATTTAAGATACTTCATTATGAACAAACCATAATGTTTTTACAGTCTTGTTTAACTTATTCTCTACCTTAGTCTTGAACGCTCTTGATTAAAGCAAGAGACTAAGACTTGTAGTGAACTAGATAAACATATCCAAATCTTAAATGACTAAAGCATCAATGCCTATTAAGGCAACTGCGGAAGTAGACTCAAGCCACTATACAGAGCAAACACGAAATAACTTTATAGAGATACAACTGCCTTTTAAAAGGCCTGGTTATCATCATTATACTTCTAAGCAGTTACCATAAGTATCATTCTTAGGAATACTTGGATAGAATCCATAACTCCACGAACTACTTAAGACTACTTAGACTGATGTAACCAATCTCTATACAGATTCTTTAAATTATACCTTAGAACACTGACAGTTTATGCAATCAAGTAATGAAGAGATAATCATCCATAAATAGAAACACTGTCATTTATTCATGATAGAAAAAATTCTATCAAAATAACTAAGAATCCAAAAACATGGATGAAAAAAAAAACTGTTTATCAAAACAAAACAATGTATCTCTTCTTAAAACTTGAACTAAACCAAAGTTTTTCAACATAAACTAGAGGCAGAAACTCCAATAGCTTGAGAGTGATCTCCAGCATCTTCTTTGGAGTTGGCAATCCCGTCATCTTCAAGCATTGTCACCAGCTTGATTCTCTGCACAAACGCAGCCATAACATGATTAGTACTCACAGTTCACCACTACTCACGAGGAGTAGACCAAAACTGATACTAAACATGTAAACGATGACGTACCACGTCCATTAGGATTGGGACAATTTGCCCTCCAGTGTCCTGTCTTGCCACAGCGGAAACACTTGTCCTTTGGTTTAGCTTTCCTAGTCTTTTTCTTTGGAGCAAGAACTCCATTGTTCCCTCCAGCAGCTTTCTTGTTTCTCCTACCCGTTCTTTTAGTTCTTGCTCGATTAGAAGCAGCAGAACGGTTACCGGAAGAAACTAAAACTGCTTTCTCGGGATCCATCAGGGACTGTGCTGCCATCAAGTCACTGAGTAACTCATTAAGAGTTGTTGGGAAATTTGGCTAAGTTTCCTTTCCCCAGTAGCTACTTGTTTAGATTCTAGTCTTGGTGTTTTGGTGGATCAAATCCTAAGTCCTACCAGCGTCAGTTTGTCTCTAGAATAGCTCTAGTCTCAAATGTAAAGTCCTGTATAGGTATTTTGAGTTGTAAGTCGCAGCTGATCAAGACTCATGCTGGCTACTGTTCACCAGCATGAGTTGAGCTTACCAGTTGAGGGATGCCTCACCAGCAAGCGACTGACCAAGACTCATGCTGATACTGTTCATCAGCATAGAGTTGAGCTATCGACTGGCTACTGTTCACCAGTGGGAAGATTTCATCAGCAGGAGGCTGACAGATCTACCAGCAGAATATGTGTTCTGGTTGACACTATTCACCAGCGGTGAAGCCACCAGTCACGGGAGAATTCAAGAGATAACATCAGACGAATTGGTAGACCTTGATTGTGCTAAGGCAAGTCACCAGCAGAGACTGCCAGCACAAGATCACCAGCATGATCTGCCAGTCGAAGGTTATCATCAGAATTGAAGATTCGATCTCCCGAAGACATAGAGACAAAGAGAAGATTCGTCTGAGGAATGTGCTGACAAAGAAGGACTTTAAGGACGGCTAACTTAAAGTCTAATCAGCTCAAGACTCCAGTTCTTGATTCCCTACTGACGAATAGTGCCGTTCTGACACAAAGAGATCTGTGTCAGATAAAGCGGTCGCAGGCATGGCGCTTTCCTGAAAATGCTACCTGCAGCCGTCTGAAGTACATCTGGAGTCAGAAGACCATTCCGGATGTGTGCAACGGCTAGTATTTGAATCTGAATCTCATGTCTATAAATACGTGAGATCCAACAGCATTCAATACTCTTGACCTACCGAAAGCTCAAACGCATTCATATCAGCGAATAAGCAATCTTTCGAGGCTTTTCTTAAAGCTACTCCGTGTGTCAATCATTTGAACACGAGACTCCAAGCTTCTAGCTTGTGAGTTATTGATCTCATTTGGTGTTCTTTCTCATTCCGAGGAAGAACATAGCAGCTCTTGAGCCAGCCAGCTCCAGAGTTATTACGGGCAGTTTTGCCGCCAGCAAGAGTCAAGTTCTTGGGAGAACTCAACACCCAATCAGTCGGAGGAGGAGGTTGAAGTGACGTGCTCGCACTCCATCCATCTGACGAGAGTTGAAGAAGGACAAGGACCGGGAGCGGTTGATCCAGTGGACTGGTAGACAAGGCATCTACCAGCTGGAAATAGATCGTAGGAAATCTTGTACCGGATTACTCTTTTTTAGTGAATTTCCAGTGCTTCGACTGGAGAGTGGACGTAGATCAGTTGATCGAACCACTATAAAATATCCTTGTTATTTACTGCTTTCAGCATTTACTTACTGATTTAAAACCCAGCACCCAAGTGCTGGAGTATAACTGAAACCAGTTTATAACTGTGCAAACTCGACTCTAAAATTTTCTAAGTCCTGAGTTATCAGCTGACCAGCCAGTTGCCAGTCAGCTGAATACTCAGTTGCCAGTTGACTTACCAGCTGACAAGGTCCCAGTCAGCTGTGTAACCAGCAGAGTGCAAGAAACGAACTTACGTATTTTCCGCTGCCAAAGTATACCCTGATATCCGGGACCAACAAGAGTATACTCCTTCTTGTTCATGACAGCATTCAACCTGAAGTTCTCAAAAGACTTAGGAAGAGAGTTTAGTATGATATCGACCTGCGCTTCCGCGTCGATACCACCACCATGCAACGTCAGTTTATCCATGAGGTGAGTCATGGTAACAACGTGCTCTCTCACTGAACTGCCCTCTGCCATTTTCTTACTCACAATCTCCTTCATGAGATTGAATCTGACAGTCCTATCCGTCTCCCCATAAGTCGCTGTGAGATTATCCATAATATCACAGGCCTTATCATAGTGCTGATGCTGCAGCTGCAGTACCTTACTCATAGTGGTCATCATATAGCATTTCACTACATTGTTCGACTTGACCCACTTATCGTAAGACTGCCGCTGCTCGGCAGTAGCATCAGCAGCTGGGGCAGGCGGACAAGGATCAGTAAGGACAAACTTGTGTTCCTCCGCAACCAGGATATAATCCAAATTGCGTTTCCATTCAAGGAAATTTGGACCAGTTAAAGAATTTTGAGCAAGGATATTAATGACGTTGTTCATAGACATATCTGAAAACAATTAAGCGAATTAAAGTAAACACATACTACGAACAATTGAAACAAAAAATGCATAGAACCTTTAGATAAAACAATGCACTTTGTTTCCTCCAATTGCCCAAGCTAGTTTACTGCAAGCCACTTCAGCGGACGTTTACAGTAAACCAACTCAACCAGACCAAAATTGATCCTTTAATTTCTCATCATGCCAAGGTATCTTAAGCAAAAGAAATTAATATTGGAGATCTTTAGACCATGTTACCCATCCGGAGCAGGGACATCATTCATGAGTTATACTCCAGGCAACATCTAAGCCAGTTTAACCACAAGCCTAACTCCGGATGTTTAGAGCTATTTAGTGTAGTGCTAAACCCTACACCGCATGCCCCTTACACCCTTTGTTATCTCATTTAGTTTAATCTTAGAGACCAGTGAAAGTTGTCTCAATGCAAGCCGCTTCAGCAGACGTTTGCTTAGAGGCTCCCACTTCTCATCTTAAACTAAATGTTTTATTTAGAAACCTCATCGCATTAGAACCCGTAATTTATTTCTAACGCAAGCTGCTTCAGCAGACGTTTACGCTTCGAAATTCCTTACTTCTAATGAGAGGCCGTATTTGTGGAGGTCTAATGATTTTAGTTTGAAAAGAACCAAAATCCAGCTTAGTAATTTTTAGTTCTAAAGGTTTCATGCGCACACATTATTTTATGTTGCCATAAATTATGTCACCCAAAATTCCATCATAAATTAATATGATTCTTGGAATTTATAGACACAATTTAAAACATAAAATAAATCACATAAGACATGCTCAATAATTTAAGAAATTATAACATGCTTATGACAGTAAATAATTAAAACAAGTAAACATGCTTTCCTATTATTTACTAGTGCGCACATAATAAATCACATCATAACGAGAAATAATTAAATAAACAAATAAAATTTCTCGTGGCCCCTCTGATGCGATTACAAATGAAATAAAATTAAACCAATCTATTACAAGGCTTTTATTTCATTACAGATCTTCAAACTGGGCTCCCACTCTTTTATTTGAAATCTGCAACTCCTCTTGACAGCATTTGGGCTTTGAATTAGTGAACCAGGGTTATTTGGCCCATCAAAATAATTAAATTTTGATCTTGGGCCAACCCACATCACATTTGGATCATTGGGCTAAGAATTAGGGTTAGAGGCCCAAACAAACAACTCAAACCCTAATAGGGTTTGAAACCCTAGCCTCAGCCCTGCCGGGCCGCCGGGCCCGCGACCCGGCCCGCGCGTCTCAAAACCCTAGCCGCCAGGGTTCAGCCGCCTGCCGCCACTGCAACTCCGGCGCTGCCTCGAACGTCCGGCAGCCGCCCAAAACACGCAGCCTCGCCAGCTGCTGTCTCACCGGCCGCCGCCTGCGGCCGGTCAATTGCACCAGCCGCCAGTCCACTTCAGCCCCGCCAGTCGCTGGAAATGCGCGCAGCAGGGCTGCGCTGCAGCCGCACCGCCGTGCACGACCACCCCGCGCCGTGCCCATAGCCATCCGCCGCGCGCAGAGGAGAGAAGCAGCAGGGCCGCTGCTTGCAGCCATCGCTGCGCAGCCCCACCGCCGCGCGCAGATGCAAGCGGCCACCGCTACTTCATCACCACCATCGCCGGCTTCGCGTATGCTCCACCACCTCCGACGCAGCAGACGCGCGCAGACAAACGGCGAGAGCGAGAGGTAAGCGCGGCCCAGCCGCGAAGGAAAAACCCTCGCCGCCGCTACCCACCGCCGCGCGCAGAGGCGCGCGGCTGCCGTTTCTGCTGCCTGCGGGCTCGCCGGAAAAATGCAAGCAGCAGCAGCGACCTGCAGATCTGGGCGTGGCCCAGCCACGCGCAAAGCGCACCGCCGCCGCCCTCTGCCGATGCTGGCTGCTGTCGCCGGCCGTCGCCAGGTCCTCGTGGTGGAAAGGTGGCTGAAACCTAGTTCTTTGTTCTCCATGTCTCCATTCTTCGTTCTTCGTTCTTCTCTTCTCGGATCTCAATTTCTCCAAAAATTACAGATTTGAAAGTACAAGAAAATACAAAAATAGATCTACAATCTATTACAATTATTTTCCTATCAAATCTAACCACGGATTTTCTCGTGGTGAAAAACAGATCCAAAAACGAGAAGGCCACGAGAACAAAAACATTCAAACAATTCAAATCCATCCATGAACATACATATTCATTTAATCTCAATCTATTCAAGATAGAGCCTAAGAACTTTGAACCTGGCTCTGATACCAGTTGTAGGGTTTGAGTTTACGACGGGCAATATTAATTGCCATTAATTAAACACTTGCCAAGGATCGTTCTTAGGATACCAGGAATAAATTTCAATTAAACAAACCATGCGAAAGCCTATGCATGCTCCTACAAAAATAAATTGCATAGGATGGATATAGAATTATACCTTGTTTCACCGTTTGATCCACAGGACAGATCGGAGAATGATAACGGTGAAAAACTATTCAGATCTGAAGCGGAATATGGAACTTTTGAATCTCTTCTCTTGTTCCTACAGATCTGATCTTCTGATCTGTATCCCTTGCTCCTTGGAAATCTGGTGAGGATTATTCTACCAAGTTAGATCCGAGCTCCGGAGAAGTCGATCAATCTCCTCCCTCGTAGATCCAGCCGTCGCCCCTCTCTCTCTGTCTGTTATGAAACCCTAGTTTCTCAACTGACGGCTACTGAAAAGTGTACACACCAAAATTGTGTTGATCCAATAGAGAGGGGGGTATTTATAGTGTTAGGGTTTATGAAACCCTAACCCTAATGGGCTGAGAGCAGTTAATGGGCCAGACCAGGGATCAGATGCAAATAATAAAGTGGGCCCTCTTTTATTAATTAATTCTCTCATGTCCAACCCAGAACATTTAATTAATTAATAAAGTATTGTTTTAACCTTCACCACGGTAACAATACTGACTCGCCCCTTTATTATCACGTTATTAGGAACGGGTTGCACCAAACTAACTTGATCCACATATTTAAGGTTTCAGACATTCATTAATTAATTTGGCTTATGACAATCAGCCACAATTAATTAATTTCTTATTTCCTGAATAACACCACTCACCTTTTATCACTTATGCCTGAATTAAATAATTCAACCTGCAGGGTTTAGCATAATGAACCTTTGTGAGCTCATCAGGGAATGTCACCATCCTGAACGGATATGTTACCATACATCCAGACTAAGCAGACCCCACACAAATTGCCAACACCCAAAATACGGGCATAAGGGTACATGTAAGACCCGCCACCATGGTAAATCAAAGTGCAGTCAATCTGTGTGTGCCCCTTATCCTTCAGTACGATTTAAGATCACAGAGAGTATGTTAGGGATCTGGCTCGTTCATATGTCAATGAGAACGGCGCATCCCACTGTTGATCCCATCAATACATAAAAATGTACCGACACATCAAGTAGCCAGGATAAGCCCACTTATGAACTGATGTGCCGCAGCTTAAACCGATAGCCTATCCAGGGACCGTCTCAGCTGTGATACTGTTTATATCTTGCTAGGTCAAACGAGCCATATGATCCTGCTGTGGTTACACCACATGGCCATCCCTATCGGCGAGATAATAGGATATTATAGTTCGTCGTATGATTGTTCTATCAGACAGCGAGCATTGTTGCGGATACATACATGAATACCAGTGTACGAAACACTTAATCATATATGCTTTCAGTATACAATCCCAACATTATATGTGCCGAATTTTTGGCGGAACCTTATTTCAGTTTCTAAACTTTATGTTGATGGATATTCAGTTATTTTTTATAGTAGTGTTTCTATCATTGGTAATAACGGTGTTATCTGTCGTGGGATGCTGAATAATTCTCTCTATGTTATTAACTGTAATCATAAGTCTTCTGCAAGTATTACATGTAATTCATCCGAAATTGATAATCCTAGAAAGAGAAAACTTACTTCTTCTGATGAGGATCTTACATATCTTTGGCACTTGAGACTGGGTCACATCAGCTTGAAGCGGATTCAGCGACTTGCAGATGACGGTACATTGGACTTGGTCCAGGCTGTACCTTATCAAGTCTGCAAATCCTGCATCGAGGGCAAGATGTCAACTAGGCCTTTTAAGGCTAGTCAGTCTCGAGCAGAGGAAGTGTAGGAATTGATCCATTCTGACTTATGTGGACCGATGTCCACGCAGGCTCGTGGAGGGTACGAGTACTTCGTCACTTTCATTGACGATTACTCAAGGTACGAATACGTTTACCTGCTTCGCTACAAGTCTGAATGCTTTGAGAAATTCAAAGAGTTCAAGGCTGAGGTAGAAAAGAAGGTCAGGAAAACTATCAAGTCACTGCGATCTGACCTCGGTGCCGAATACCTCGGTAACGAGTTCCTGCAGTACTTGTCAGACAACGGGATTACATCCCAGTGGACTGCACCGGGTACTCCCCAGCAGAACGGTGTAGCTGAAAGAAGAAATAGGACTTTTCAAGAGATGGTAAGATCAATGATGAGTTATGCAAACTTACCAATTTTGTTTTGGGGCTACGCATTGGAAACAGCTGCTTACGTGTTAAATGTGGTGCCTTCTAAATCAGTTCCTAAGACGCTTTCTGAGCTCTTCCTTGATTGCAAACCAAGTTTGTGCAAGTTTAGAGTATGGTGTTGTCCGGCACACGTACTGTCGAAGGAACCTGATAAGTTAGAAAGCAGGTCAAAAGTAATGATGTTTATAGGGTATCCCAGGCAAATGAAAGGTGGTTAGTTTTACTGTCCTGAGAGTCAGAGAGTAGTTGTTAGCACCAACGCTAGATTCTTGGAGGACGAGTATATGAGTAATCACAAGTCAAGGAGTGATGTCGTTCTTCAAGAAATTGAAAACGAGAATGTGATTCCAAGGGAAGAGGAACGTGTAGATGTGGGTGCACCAGTGAGAGGTTCAGCACCACAGACACGTTCTTCAGTGCAAGGTGCAGAACCACAAGTTACTGCACCTACTGCTGACACGGCACCGATGCCTCATCGTAGTGGGAGAGTTATTTTCCAGCCAGAAATGTACATGTTCGTGGGTGAGTATTCGGACTTGAGCCCGAAAGACGGACATAAGGACTCTGACCCACTGACTTACGAAGAGGCAGTGCAAGACAAGGATGTTGAAAAATGGCGTGTCGCCATGAATTCCGAAATTGAATCCATAACTGCTATGGATGTATACCAGAAAACTGATTTGCCGGATGGCTTTAGGGCCATAGGGTGCAAATGGGTGTACAAGAGAAAGAAAGGGGCAGATGGAGAAATCACAGCTTTTAAAGCCAGGCTGATGGCAAAGGGTTATAGTCAGAAAGAGGGCATTGACTATGACGAAACCTTTTCACCTGTAGCCATGCTCAAATCCATCCGGATACTCCTTGCCATAGCTGCGCATATGGACCTCGAGATTTGGCAGATGGATGTCAAAACCGCTTTTCTAAACGGTTACCTTGAAGAAGGTAGGGACATCTATATGCGGCAACCTGAGGGCTACGTGTGCAAAGGCGAAGAACATCTTGTCTGGAAGCTTAAGAAGTCCTTTTATGGACTTAAGCAAGCTTCGAGGTCGTGGAACTTACATTTCAACGATGTGATTAAATCCTATGGATTTGCACAGTTGGAAAACGAAAGTTGTGTTTACCGACTTTGTGTCAGTGGGAGCGTGGTTTTCCTTGCACTATACATTGATGACATACTCCTATTTGGAAACAACGAGGGAGTGATGTCGGAAATCAAGTGTTGGTTATCCGAACAGTTCCAAATAAAGGATTTGGGAGAAGCTGGCTACATCCTTGGGATTAAGGTCTCACGAGATCGTAAAAGAAGGATGTTGAGCTTATCCCAGGCATCCTATGTGGATACTGTGATAGCCCGGTTCAGCATGCAACTTGCCAAGAAAGGTTTGCTACCTTTCCGACATAGCGTTTGTCTTTCTAGTGGGCAGTGTCCTGAGACACAGCGGGAGAAAGATGAGATGAGTCTTGTACCATACGCTTCAGCGGTGGGTAGCCTCATGTATGCGATGCTGTGTACCAAGCCAGATATATGTTATGCCGTTGGCATGGTAGCAAGATATCAGTCTAACCCTGGACAGGCGCATTAGATTGCGGTAAAGCACATCCTCAAGTATTTGAAGAGAACTAGGAATTACTGCCTAGTTTATCAAAGTGAGGATTTGTGCCCTGTGGGTTATACAGACTCGGATTTCCAAGGGGACCAGGATGAGAAGAAATCGCCCTCGGGATATGTGTTTACCTTGGGAGGTGGAGCTGTATCTTGGAGGAGCTCAAAGCAGAAATGCATTGCTGACTCCACCATGGAGGCGGAATATGTCGCCACCTCCGAAGCCTCGAAAGAGGGGGAATGGCTCAGGAACTACCTTTTAGAGTTGGGCGTGATTCCGAGTTTGCCGAGGAGCATCACAATTTATTGTGATAACTCTGGTGCAGTGGCGAACTCAAAGGAGCCGCGGTCTCACAGGGCAAGCAAACACATAGAGAGAAACTACTATATCATACGAGAGATCGTATCGAGGGGCGATGTACTGATCAAGAAGATTGACACTAAGGACAACCTTGCTGATCCATTTAGAAAGAGCTTACCGCAGAAAGTTTACGAAAGACATATTCATGAGCTGGGTCTGAGGTGGATGCCGACCACTAACAGTGGTTAACGAGATAGCAGGCTAGATAGACGGACTGTATACTCTGTAATAGCTTAGTTATGCTTTGAGTATAAGTGGGAGATTGATGGGTTTTGTATACTGAAAGCATTTATTATAATGAGTATACAACAGTTTATTTCTCCTATCTGTCAAACAAACTTACATGTATGTAACAATGGTATCCTCTTGTCTCACCATAGGGACGATCATACGGCGTGTAGTAGATCGCGAAAGATAGTATTATCACTTGACCTAGTGAGACATAAACCTGATCACAGCCGAGACAACGTATGAGGATACGTCTGTTCGGATGGCTGCGGCATTGTCGGAATAAGTTGTCTGTCTTGGTTACTTGACATGCTGGTACGCAAGGGTGGCGTACTGATGGACCGTAGTGAGATGTATTCGACTGTCTGACATCAGTGAATACAAGATCTCGTTCTTGATTGAGTCCAAACCCTAACGAAGGTTCAGAGGTTTGCACGGATTGACTGTTGCTTTGACTTGCCATGGTGGAGAGCCTGAGTAACGTGTGCTCGTATATCCGCATCTTGGGTAACAGCAGTTCGTGTAGTACCGCCTGAGACTGGGTTTAGGTAACCATATCTGAGTAATAGGATGGGGACATTCCCTGAGGAGCTCAATGACATTCATCGTGCCAAAGTCCTGCAGGCTGATTAAGTTCAGGCACGAGTGATAAGGATTGAGTGGTACTACTCAGGAATAATAAGATATTGATTAATTGTAGATAGAGCTTGTCAGAAGCTCCGATTAATTAATGGATGTCCGGTAACCTTAAATATTTGGATTCTCAATTAATGCAGTCCGTTCTCATAACATGGTAATAAAGGGGTAGGTCAGTATTAATTTTGTGGTGAAAAAGAATTAATATTAATTAATTAATTGTGTCCTGAGTTGTGGACATGGGAATTAATTAATTTATAGGCCCACTTTATTATTTGTATTAGATCCCAGGACTGGCCCAAGTAATATATGCTGAATTGAGCCCAGTAGCCCATTAGGGATAAAACCCTGGGTCTATAAATAGACCTCTCGCTCTCTGAAACCCTAGCCACTTTGTGATTATTCAAAATCAGTCAAAACCCTAGATCAGAGAGAGAGAGGGCGGCGCATGCAGTAGAGGGAGGAGAAGGATTTTCGACTCTGGCCTACTGATACAGATCTGTGGAATCCTCACCAGTAGCAGATCTGAACAACATTGGGACACAACCCTGAAGATCTGATCTGGAGAACAAGATTTTTCTTTTCTTTCTCTCTATGTTTTTTGATTAATCTAGAAATTAGATTTCTAATTTCTGTTTCTGCAGATTTAATCGAATTGCGTGGTTGAATTGAAAGTTGGATATTCAAACGCGAAAGATCGGATCAGACTCTACGAATTTACGGTAATCTCTTTATCCACGAATTAAATTCATAGGAGCATGCTAGGTCTTGTAAATTTTGATTATATGCAATATTCATAAATCGATCGGTTCACTTGGGTTTTTGTGATTCGGTTCACTGAAAATCCCTACAACTCTCAGCAAGATGCCTTTTTGTTTGCTGAATTCAAGCAGATAAAAGAGAGATAATGATTTCAAATCTCTCGAAAGGTGGGATTATCTGATCGACGGAGCAGCTATGAAGTCTATATTCATTGAAAAGGTGACTTCAGAACAGGGCAGCGACAAATAAGCAGAAGCCACGTCGACTAAGCATAACTTTCCATCATCATTGGAAGTTAGGCAAACCGTAACCAACTGCCCAATCGTCGATTCATCCAGATCAAAAGGAAGATCCAACCGCTCACAAAAGAGAGATCCAACCGCTCGCAATCATATAAAGGAAGTTGGTTTGGGATTTTTAAACCCTATTTGACTCATATCTTTCTGATTTTCAAATTTTTCTTCAACTCTACATCTCTTTGAGTTCAGAAAAATCATCCAAGGCGGAATCATCCAACCGTACCAGTCCCCCTGCAGAATCCTCCGGAAGGCCATGCATCCCCGGAGAGCCTGAACAATTTCAATCAACATTCACAAGTGTGTTCAAGAAGGAGCAGATTGATGAATCAATCTCCTATTATCGTATGGTGTCCATTGCTCACGGAAAAGCACCAGGCAAACTCACCATTGAACAGACGAGGGTGGCTCAAGTAAAGAAAGATAAGATACTATACGAGTCCTTGTTCAGGAAGCACTACTCAGCCGAGTTCATTGAAAAACTCAAACGAGAAGGCCTTCTGAAGTACTTGTTTGCAGAACCTCTCAAATTCTGTCCTCACATAGTCGCAAAATTCTTCGCTCGAGCAATGATTGACAAGAGTGAAAAATTCTTCACCACCAGTGTTTTGGGCACAAAGATAGTTGTGAGTCCAGAGGTGTTAGCAGAGAAGTATGGTCTGAGATCAGAAGGAGAAGATGTTGCCAACTACAAGATTAATGATGAAGAAGAAATGAAGAAACGATGGCTCCAGTGGAAGACAAAAACATTCAAGGAGTCATGGAAACCGGCTGCACCACTGAAATCACAAGAAGAGAGCAAAAATTGTTATAAGGATGCTGGTAGGCGAAGTTGGTTCTCTTTCCGAATTAAGTGCCAAGAAATTTGCTGTGAGGATGACGATTGATGGTCAAGTACGAGGGAATTGGGCGAAGTTCATCTACACCAAGTGGCTTGCTCACTACCAATTCCTGATGTTGCCATGGATTTTGCCAAAGAGCCTGTCGAGTCGGCCTCCAAGGATGCAAAGAGGAAGCTAGAGTTCTCTGCTGAGGAGTAGGGATGAAAGAAGAGGCGATAGGAGAAAGCCCAGAAGAAGGCACGTGAGCGGAAGGAATTTGACAAGAATACGATGAAGATGACTTTCGAGTAAAGAGATGCTAAATTCGCGCAAGTCAAAGTTGCTTACGATGAGCAAAATGCCAAGGTGAAAGAAGGTGATCAACCTGGACGCATCACCAAAAAGGATATTGGGAAGGCACAGATCGCACAAGGCAAAACTAAGGTCAGTGATGCCGAAGAAATGATTTTAAGTCTTGATGTTCCATCAGATGCTGACTTTGACAAGATGCAAAGGAAATGAGCATTAAGGAAGTTGCAAGATGCGATGCCAGGAAGATCCGGAGAATGGACTTTGCAGTAGACTCTTGCGCAAGGAGAAAGGAGTTCTGCAACTCTGACTGTTCAGCCCGTCACAGCGCAAAGGGGAAGTGATGGTGTTGTTGTTAATGTTGATAAGGAAGTTCGACAGGCTGCTATAATTGGAGGTAGCAGGGCTGTGAAAGAAAATGTGAAACAGACTGCTGTGCAAGGAGGTAATAGTTCTCTTATTGAGAAGGAAATTGAGGATAGACAACTGGTTGTGCAAGGAGGAAGCCAGGTTGTCACCATCCTAGTCGAAGGAGATCTGGTGCAGGAGGATAGTCAAGTTCCTACTGAGATGGAAGATGACAAGACAGCAGAGAAGGAGTTTGCTGATCTTGAGGCAACAATTGGTGAGGGTACAACAACCAATGAGTTAATTGAACAGACAGCTGACCAGCAACCTGAGCCAACAGCTGCAAGGGATGCTACTGGGAAGGAAGTTGCTAAGAAGGAAGCCATGGACAGCAGAGCCAGTACCTCACTCGATGCTGAGACCTGAGCGAGACTGCAAGCCAACCTTAGTGCAAGCGTGAGAGCACACAATGAGCAATATCTACGAGCTCTGGGAATGGATCCAGCTACTGTTCCAGAATGGAGTGATAAACACTCACTCTGTGCATGTTATTGATATATTTATGCTTAGATTATACTTCAGATTGAGCCATTACGTGATGTTTTCAGGCGTTATTCTTATTCTTTAAGGAAACATTACGTTTGGCTTTGTTTGATGTTGTTTTGCACAGATTTCATGCGTATTTGAGTCTGAATGAGTGCCGTGGAGCCAATCGATGTTTGTTTGCATCAAGAAGAAGAAGAAGTGAGGAAAAGACTGCACCCACATATGTTTTAGGCCAAGTTTCAATGGAAACCCATTCCGAAAGCAGTTTACGTTCAAAGAAGCAGGCACAAATTCCTCCACACATGTAATTCAAGCTAATGGAGCATGGAAATAGATAGATATTCGAGTTAGCTTTCCAATGCAACTGGAATCAGGTCAATCGGAGTTTGGGAGCGAAAGTTATGGCCAAAACCGTGGGACTGCGCACGTTCGCAACAAACTCGGCGACCCACATGCACAACCGGCGATCGCCGGTTATGTAGACGGGTCGCCGGTTACGCATTTTTTGCCATCAGCTTCGTCGCACGATCGGCGACCCACGTGCATGGTCGGCGGTCGCCGATCGCGCATTCTAGATCGCCGATTTTGTCCTGTTTTGATGAATTCTGGCGAATCTGAAGCCCAAAACCATATCTTTTGGAGATTTGAAGAGCCCCAACTATAAATAGGAGGTCCCTGAACGTGAATAAGGTTCCTTTTATCAATTTTTGAAGATCTAACGCATAGAACTGAGGGCAAAAGACAGGGGAACTTGAAGAGCACTACAGTTATTGAAGATTGAAGACTACGGTTTTTAGTTTCCATGTT
>JAPKLW010002381.1:44528-61367 GCA_026898455.1 Plectranthus barbatus | reverse complement strand
ACTACAGTTATTGAAGATTGAAGACTACGGTTTTTAGTTTCCATGTTTTTCTGTTCTTGTGACTCTTCATCTTTTGTTTTTCCTAAGCTTAGCATGATTGGCTAAACTCCCTCATGGATTCTAGGGTTTGAAGCTTCGTATTTATTCATTCAACAATTTATGTGATTTAATGTTCCTTTTCCTTTGATGTTCTAATTTAATTTGGGATTTTCAATAATTGCGATTAACTGGCCATTGATTGTGATTTGAATTGATAGTTTTTAAACCGAGAGGTCTAGGTTATCAATTGAGACGCAAATAAATTAGATTTATTAGAATAATTGTCCGAGAGGAAATTGAACTTTTAAAGGGTTTTGAAATCTAAGGTTTTTATCAAGAGTAAAATTCCTTTTGCGCATCCGAGAGGAGTCACTAGGTATTTTATTTCCATGTTATGGTTTAGAGTCCGAGAGGATCACCTGATAGCATATTTGCGATTGCTCACATCTTTGGGAATTAAATTGGGATTGAATTGCATGAAAACGTTGTTTGTTTAATACTCAAAGTGGATTGCCCTGGAATCCTGTTTTCTCACGTGCTTTCGAAAAATCTTTAATTGTTCTTTTTATTTTATCACTGCTTTAAAATGAATTAGTTTAGATAAACCAAATTCCTTATATGATTCGCCTAGATAGTAGTACGATATCTATGTTTTAGTGCTTAGTTGTGTTTCGAGCCTGCAGTCCTTGAGTTCGATAATTTATTACTTGCCCTCTGCAGTGGTCTGTACACTTGCAGCTTTAGCGCGTTGCGAAACGCGCTATCATGGAGACAAGGAGCAAAAGATCCATTCGTGCTGGAAAAGACAATCGAAATGTTGTGGCAGAGGAAGATTCCGATTCCTACCTCTCCTGAAGTCTTAGGCATCTCATTTAATGATATTCCGAGTGATGACGAAGTGGAGATGTCAGGAGATGTAGAAGTTGCTCAAGGGGTCCTAATGCTTGCAGATGGAAACTCTGTATTCAGAGCAGAGACATTGAGAGTACCAATGACTGGACATCCTGATAGGAGGTTTAAGGCGAAGTGAAATGCCAAGTGGTGCCCTCCAGTCCCTGTGAAGGATGAGGAGAATGATGACCTCATCTTGTGGGCAAAAGAACTCCGATTGACCTGATTCCAGTTGCATTGGAAAGCTAATTCAAAAGTCTTTCTATTGTTATGCTCCATTAGCTCAAACTCTATGTGTGAAAGAAGTCGTGACTGTTTCTTTGAACATCAACTGCTTTCGATACGGGTTTCCATTAAATTTGGCCTAAAACCTATAAAAACACACCATGACAAGCATAATACCCTCTAAAATATACTCATGCTCAAAATATGTAAAAAAATCAACAAAACTATATAAAATTCTAGAAAACAATATATATAAGTGAGTCGAATTGTGAGCTTATCAGTCAGCAAGCCTCATGCTTCATCGCATTCAACAAAGAGGAAACCAACTGGCTATGTCCCAAAAGTCTAACGCACTTAAACATTAAAACTATCAATTATATAGCCAGAAATAACAATGTTACAGGACTGCCCAAAGAGACCTTCAAGAAGGAAGGAATCTACAGAGCTTGCCAACAAGGGAAACAAGCAAATGCATCCTACAAATCCAACCCAGAAAAGGCCACATCAAACAGAATCCTTGAGCTGCTGCACATGGACTTATTTGGCCCTGTGACTCCACCCACTGTAGGTAACAAACACTATACATTAGTTGTTATAGATGACTATTCCAGGTACACGTGGGTGAGACTCCTCAAGAGCAAAGATGAAGTCAAAATAGTTCTACCGGAGCTGATAATTAGAGTGCAAAATGACAAAGAGCTCGCGGTGAAGAGAATACGGTCCGACAATGGTACAAAATTCTACAACAGAGCAATAATGGATTTCTGCGGCGATGCTGGGATAGGACATGAAAGGTCCACTGCAAGAACACCTCAGCAAAATGGTCTGGCAGAACGACGGAACAGGACTCTAAAGGAGGTCGTGTGGATAATGCTTGCCGATACAGATCTGGGACAGAGATACTGGGTAGAAGCTGTAATGAACGCATGCTACACTCAGAATCAAAGTGGATTGAATCTCCGATTCAACAAGACTGTGTACGAGATTTATCATGGTCGTAAGCCTTTCTTAGCTCATCTTCTTGCTTTTGGTTCACCATGTTATATCCATAATAATGGGAAGTCGAAATTGAGTACTTTCTCTCCCAAAGCTGATGAAGGTGTGTTCCTTGGATATGGGCATCCTTCTCACAAGGGATATAGAGTACTTAACAAGACCATTAAACTTGTGGAAATAACATGCAATATTATTTTTTATGAAGCTACTTTAGTGAGCATGACTATAAGAGATCCAAAAGATTTGATTCATAAAACCAATAATGTCAATGGACAATCGGGCTCAAAAACTTCCAAAGCTGGACCGATTGTTCCGACTAGGTTGATGAGTGAATCTTCATCTATGCCAGAGACCTCGGTTGATCTGCAAACAGCCGAGTTGGTGGGTGATGCAACTGGTAATGCTGAGGCCACCTTAAATCCTCTCAATGAGATCATATGTCAAGGGGGAACTCCGGTAGGAGAAACCTCTCAGCAAAATGAAGACGCTGCTGAGAGTCCCCAAAATTGCGAGAGGACTGCTGAAGACAACACTGCTGAATTAGACCAGGAGCGGACTGCTGAAGACAGGCGTATTACTCCAGCAAATACAGACCTAGCAGATGATTCATCAGAAGACAATCATTTAGCAGATGACAACCCAACAAGTGTAGCTGACAGCTTGAACAACTTACGACTTATTGACGTACCTATTTTTGAAAGTCAAATTGGAGCATCCAGCAGTCAAGCCATTCCAGTAACAGAGCTGAAAAGACCAAAGTGGTTGTTGAGAAATCATCCCTCAGAAGCAATATTAGGAGATCTTGCCGATCCAATTCGAACCAGACACAGCGCAATGCTTTCCAACTATATATCTCAGGAGGAGCCAACCAAAGTTGCCGATGCACTCAAATCTACTAATTGGATCAATGTGATGCAGGAAGAACTGTCAGAGTTCACATAGAATCACGTATAGGATCTCGTAGATCGACCAACGTATCAATCAGTGATAGGCACCAAATGGGTATTCAAGAACAAGCGTGACGAAAATGGACTCGTCGTTCGCAACAAAGCAAGGCTTGTAGCTAAAGGATATGCACAGTGCGAAGGAATTGATTTTGACAAGACTTTTGCTCCAGTAGCCCGACTGGAAGCAATCAGGTTATTCCCTGCATATGTGATCACTAAAAAATTAGTAGCGATACTATAGTCTAGTGGCAAATGAAATTATCGATCCCACAGAGATTGTAAAAGCGAACATCTCATGTACTGAAACATTTGTTTTCGGTTTGTTGTCTAAGTAAACAGAAATTTGAAGGGTTTCGAAATTTAAAACTAATTTTGCAAGAAAATTAAATTAAAACAGAGAATTAAACTGGGTTTTAAAACACTTAGAGAAAAGATCAGATTCCAGGGCAAGTTCATGTCAGGGATAGCATGCAAGG
Source organism: Plectranthus barbatus (assembly GCA_026898455.1). Classification (NCBI taxonomy): domain Eukaryota; kingdom Viridiplantae; phylum Streptophyta; class Magnoliopsida; order Lamiales; family Lamiaceae; genus Plectranthus; species Plectranthus barbatus. The sequence goes on along the minus strand of JAPKLW010002381.1, from coordinate 57,793 downwards.
AAAATTCATCGATAAATTAAAATATAGATTTAGGTGGAACATCAAAAAAATATTACAAACTCCAGGCTTTGGCAATTTATAAAGTAGATTGTCAATTTCCTATATCCTTTCGGTCTCTATAAAAATTAACAACTCCCAAAAACATCAGATTTATTCCTATGGATTAAATTCCTCTTTTCAGACATAATTAAAAATCCATATTATCAATTCTTAAATCTATTAATCAAGTTTCACCTTTCAGTCTCAAATTAATTAATTATGAAAACCTAATTAAATTTCCAATTTAATAGTTTTAGAAAAGCACAAGAATTGATAAACCAAATTAAAATATTGATCGATTTGATTCCCTAAACATGCATCCAAGACAATCACATAAACCCTAGAATCTGAACAAAGGATTACCTACACATATTCATGTTAAACAGAAATATTGAAAGATAAAACCTGTAACAAAACTTCATAGAGAAAACAAGCCTTGTAATTGCATCCAGTCTTCAAAGGTTCGATCACAATCCTCACCACAATTTGAGACTGAAAGGTGAAAATTTATTAATGGATTTAAGAATTGATAATATGGATTTTTAATTATGTCTGAAAAGAGGAATTTAATCCATAGGAATAAATCTGATGTTTTTGGGAGTTGTTAATTTTTCTAGAGACTGAAAGAATATATGAAATTGACAATCTACTTTATAAATTGCCAAAGCCTGGAGTTTGTAATATTTTTCTGATGTTCCACCTAAATCTATATTTTAATTGATCGATGAATTTTCCTTGCATGCTATCCCTGACATGAACTTGCCCTGGAATCTGATCTTTTCTCTAAGTGTTTTAAAACCCAGTTTAATTCTCTGTTTTAATTTAGTTTTCTTGCAAAATTAATTTTAAATTTCAAAACCCTTCAAATTTCTATTTACTTAGACAACAAACCAAAAACAAATGTTTCAGTACATGAGATGTTCACTTTTACAATCTCTGTGGGATCGATAATTTCATTTGCCACTAGACTATAGTATCGCTACTAATTTTTTAGTGATCAAATTGGCGCCGTTGCCGGGGATTATTTAGAATTATCTTGTAGATTGAATCTGTTTAGGGTTGTTGATTTAAGTTGTAATTTTAATTTTAATTTCCCTTTCAGTTTTGCAAAATATTTCTTATTATTATTTTCCTTTAAAATTTTCGCCAGTTTTTCCTTTAAAATTTTACTCTCTGTTTCGACCGACAGCGTGAATTTCGATCGACAGCTTTACTGTCGATCAACACAAATTCTGTCGACCAACAGAGAATCACCGATTCCAATTGACCCAGAAATAGAGGCCACTTGCAGAAGAAACAACAGCAGGAGACACCGAGAGGAAGCTGCTTCCAGCAGTGAAAGCAGTGAAACTATCAAGATGGCTGATGAACATCAAGAGAATATTCCCAACCTTACTCCCGAGCAGACAGCCGAACTGTTGAGAGAGATGCACGCCATGAGGGAGCGTATGGTTATGTTGGAGCAGGAAAGAGCCAATTCCAACAACAGGAATCATCGGAACAATAATCCACCCGAAGAATCTTCAGATGACAAAGATGAGGATGATGACTTCGGGTTTGATGCCGACGAGGATGAAGATGCTATCCAGAAAAGATACAGACCGAAGTTTCAGGAGACAGATTTCAGCATTGGCATCAATGCCAATAATTTCGAGCTGAAGACTGGGTTGGTGCAGATGGTTCAGCAGAGCCAATATGGGGGCCGAGCTACTGAGGACCCTTATGCTCATCTCGACAAATTTATCATGCTCTGCAACACTGTGAAGATTAATGGAGTTAGCAAAAGTGCCATGCAGATGAGGCTCTTCGCCTTTTCTCTGCGAGACAAAGCACAATCTTGGTTTTCCACTCTGGATGAAACCAATATCGGCACTTGGACTGAATTGAGGAATGCATTCCTGGTAAATTTCTTCCCTCCCAGTATCATTAGACAAAGGAAGAAGGATATCAACCGGTTTTCTCAGAGGCATGATGAGAACTTCTATGAGGCTTGGGAGAGATACAAGGAGTTGCTGAGGTTGTGCCCTGGTCACAATCTATGTTTGGCAGATCAGGCTGAAACATTCTATGAAGGATTGAATGAAAAGACTGTCGAACTGGTGGATTCCACATTGGGAGATTCTGTGATGACAAAGGGTCCCAAGAAAGCCATGGCCTTCTTTCAGAAGATGGCCACTAACAGTCAAAGATGGTCCAACAACCGCAAGGAACCAGTAAAAGCTGTGGAGAAGGTAGCAAAGCCCGAGGTAGATCTGTTGGGAGAGATCAACAAGCTGAGAGAGGATTTTACCAAGATGGAATCTGGACAAACCGTTGCTGCTGTCGATCCAATTTCGTCCTCTTCTTGTGAGACTGATGCCTCCGATGTCAACTTTGTCCAAAGAGGTGGTTATCAGAATAACAACCGAGGAGGATATTCACAAAATCAGGGCTACAATTAGAACTACAATCAGAACTACAATCAAGGCTACAACTCCAAAAAGCCGAGGAATCACCCGGGTTTCTCATATTCAAATCCTGAAGCTGCCGAGCAACCTCCCGCTGGATTCAATGTGGAGAATGGAGAAATTGTGGAACCAAAGAAGAAGCTCAACCTTGAGGAAATCCTGGCCAAGTTCATGCAAGGATCTGATAAGAGAGTTGGACACTTGGAGCAAGAAGTGCAAGGAATCAACAATAAAGTGGATAGAGTGGAGAAGCATGCTCAGATGATCTAGATACAGGTCAGTCAGATTGCCGCTTCCCTTGGATCACAACACAAGCAAGGGCAGTTACCGAGCAACACTCAATTGAATCTGAAGAATCAAAGAAATCAAGTTAACGCCATCACTTTGAGGGGTGGCAAGTCTTACAAGGGACCCGAACAGAAAGGGGCCGAATCTGAGGCCGAAGAAGGGAGTGAAAAGGAAGAAGAACCCGCGGCAGAAGCCTCTGTTTCAACCGACAGGAATCCTATCGATCGACACAGAGGACCAGAACCAGAAATTGTTTCAGAAGATCCTGTCGATCGACAGCAGCCCTGTCGATCGACACAGATGCCTGGCCCCGAAGAAAAATTGCCCCCAATGCCGTATCCACAGCGATTTGCCAAGAAGAAGATGAATGAGAGGTATGCACGGTTTTTAGAGAACATGAAGAAGGTGCACATTAATATCCCTCTCATGGAAGCTCTGCAGGAGATGCCGGGGTACATCAAATTCTTGAAGGACAAGGTCGCTCAGAAGAGACCTATGCTGCAGCACGAGACAGTGAACCTATTTGAGGAATGCAGTGCTATTATTCAGAAGAAGCTGCCTCTGAAAAGAGAGGATCCGGGTTCATTTACTATTTCTTGTGTTATAGGTGGAGAGACATTCGGCAAGGTGCTTTGCGATTCTGGAGCAAGCATCAATCTGATGTCGTTGTCGATTTTCAAGAGACTGGAGATTGGAAATATCAAGCCGACTACCATCACTCTTCAGATGGCTGATAGATCGATCTCTTATCCTAGAGGAATTGTTGAGGATGTCTTGGTTAGAGTTAAAGATTTCATACTCCCGGCCGATTTCGTTGTTTTGGACATGGAGGAGGATTGCAATATTCCGCTGATTCTGGGGAGACCATTTCTGAGGACCAGAGGAGCCATGATCGATATTCGAGAAGGGAAGCTGACATTCCGTGTCAACAATGAGTCTGTGACCTTCGATATCTTCAAATATATGCAAAAACACGATGATGGGAGCTACCAAGAAGAATGCCATGTGATAGACAGTTTGATCCGGTGATCTCTTCCCCTTTACTTTCTATTCATTCTGAAACTGATTATCTAGAACAATGTCTTCACCATTCTTTGTTTTCCTTTTCAGAGCTTGATGAAGCCTGTGACGAGCTTCTGGATTTTATTATGGAGCTAGATGTGAAGGAGGAATTACCCAGGGCAAAGGAGAACAAAAGGGAGCCCCTGCCAATCCAGTTTGTGGAGGAAGGAGAAAAAATCCGAGCGGGTGCCTCTGTTTCGCTCGACAGAGCAGATGTGTCAAAAGGTGGAAAATTACCTCCCTATCGATCGACAGGGGGGGTGTCGATCGACATAGCTGCCAAAAATCTTCCAATCGACAGGCAGTCCAGGAGAAAGAAGAAGAAGGAAGTAGCCTCTGTTTTGATCGACAGAGAGGTTGTGTCGACCGACACAGCCATACCCGAGACTGAAAAACTGCCCGAACCACCTGTTTTGGAGCTGAAACCTCTTCCTTCGCATTTACAATATGCTTATTTGGGTCCTGATAATACTTATCCTGTAATTGTTTCATATTTTCTTACTTCTGCAGAGTTAGAGAAGCTGTTACGAGTTTTGAGAGACCACAAGTCAGCTATTGGATGGACACTTGTAGATATCAAAGGAATCAGTCCAACCATATGCCAGCATAGGTTCAGTTTGGAAGAAGAGGCTAAGCCAAAAAGACAAGCTCAAAGAAGACTCAACCCTACAATGCAAGAGGTCGTGAAGAAGGAAGTACTGAAGCTTCTCGATAATGGGATGATCTATCCCATCTCCAACAGTCAATGGGTGAGTCCGACATAGGTTGTGGCCAAGAAAGGGGGAATGCAGATCGTGAAAAATGAGGATGGCGAGGAGGTAGCGATGAGACCTGTCACAGGATGGCGGTTTTGCATCGACTACCGAGCTTTGAATGCCGCCACATGCAAGAATCATTTCCCTCTACCCTTCATTGATCAGATGCTCGACCGCTTGGCAGGTTACCCCTACTACTGTTTTCTTGATGGATATTCTGGGTATAACAAAATTGCAATGGCCCCGGAGGATCAGCATAAGACGGCTGTCACTTGCCCATATGGAGTCTTTGCTTACCGGAGGATGCCTTTTGGTTTGTGCAATGCACCTGCTACTTTTTCAGCGGTGTATGATGTCTATTTTTCATGATTTTATTGAGCACATTATGGAGGTTTTTATGGATGACTTCTCTGTTTTTGGTAGCTCGTTTGATAGTTGCTTGCAGAATTTAGCTACTGTGATGGAGAGGTGCACTGAGACAAACTTGTGCCTGAACTGGGAGAAGTGCCACTTCATGGTGAAGGAAGGAATTGTACTAGGACACCGGGTGTCTTCTGAAGGATTGGAAGTGGACAAGGCTAAGATCACGGCGATTGAGAAGATGCCGCCACCACTGAATGTGAAGGGAGTTCGGAGTTTCCTAGGCCATGTCGGGTTTTACCGCCGATTCATACAGGATTTCTCTAAAATCTCTCGACCATTCTGTAATCTGCTTGAGAAAGACGTCTCTTTTGTTTTTGATGCAGATTGTCTGAAGGCCTTCGAGCAGTTGAAGACGGCTTTGGTGACTGCTCCAGTCCTCACTTCTCCGGATTGGCATGAGCCCTTCGTGCTCATGTGTGATGCTAGTGACTATGCAGTTGGAGCGGTTCTAGGGCAGCTGAAGGGGAAACTTTTCCATGTCATCCACTATGCCAGCAAGACCATGAATCCTACCCAATGCAATTACACCACCACGGAGAAGGAGATGCTAGCTGTTGTATATGCCTTTGACAAATTTCGCGCCTATTTGATAGGCTCGAAAACTATTGTTTATACATACCATGCTACCATTAAATTCTTGTTTGCTAAGCAGGATGCCAAGCCCAGGTTGATCCGATGGATCCTGTTACTTCAGGAGTTCGATGTGGAGATCAAGGATCAGAAGGGCTATGAGAATGTGATTGCCGACCATCTTTCCAGGTTGGAGTATCCGGTTGAAGGGGATGACCAGAAGTTGAGGATCCACGAGACCTTCCCTGATGAACAGGTCTTTGTATGCAGAGATAGGGACCTCAAGGAGTATTACTGCAACAAGACTCCTTGGTTTGCTGACTATGGCAACTATTTGGTGAGTGGAGTTCCCCCTCCGGATTCTGCCCCACAGGAAAGGAAGAAGTTTCTGAAGGAGGTCCGATTTTACTACTGGGAGGATCCGTACCTGTGGCGCCGATGTGCCGATACCATTATCAGTCGGTGTGTCCCCCAGCCTGAGTTCTTCAAGATCATCGAGGCTTGTCACTCCTCTCCCAGTGGTGGCCACTTTGCTGCTAACAGGACCGCTTGCAAGGTCCTTTCTAGTGGTTTCTACTGGCCAACTATCCATGGCGATTGCAAGGCTTTCGTTACTAACCGTGACAGGTGTCAGAGGATGGGCAATATTTCAAAGAAGAATGAGATGCCCCAAACCCCAGTGATTGAGGTCGAGATGTGGGGGATAGACTTCATGGGACCTTTCCCACCTTCAGGAGGTTACACTTACATTCTTTTGGCTGTTGACTATGTTTCAAGGTGGGTGGAAGCCATTCCTACTACCACCAATGATGCCAAGGTTGTGGTGAACTTCCTCCAGAAGAATGTGGTGACTCGATACGGCACTCCTAGAGCCTTGGTAAGTGATGGTGGTTCCCATTTTTGTAACCGAACTATTTCTGCTCTTCTTGCTCGATATGGTGTCAAGCACAGGGTTACTACTCCATACCACCCTCAAGGGAATGGCCTCGCTGAGCTGTCCAATAGGGAGATCAAAGGGATCCTTGAGAAGACTGTCAAGATGAAGAAGGATTGGGCATTCAAGCTCGATGACGCACTGTGGGCCTGCCGTACTGCTTTCAAGACACCGATTGGCATGTCTCCATTCCAGTTGGTCTTTGGTAAGTCATGTCATCTTCCTGTGGAGCTTGAGCACAAGGCATGGAGAACCATGAAGGAGCTGAATCTGAACTGGAAGGCTGTTGCTGAAAGCCGAGCTGCTTACTTGAATGAGATGGACGAGTTCCGTGAGGAGGCTTATGAGAATTCCATGAATTACAAACTCCGAGCCAAGAGATTCCATGATCAAGGCCTGAAGAGGCGACAATTCTACAAAGGGGATCTGGTCTTGGTCTTCAATTCTCGCCTCCGATTCATGCCAGGGAAGCTGCAGTCCAAATGGACTAGACCATATACTGTGGTCAACATTGCCAGCAATGGAGTTGTGGAGTTAGCCGGCCAAGATGGTACAATCTTCAGAGTCAATGGACACCGCGTCAAGCGCTACTACAGCCCGCTGCAGATTGGAGCTGTGGAAGTGCACTATCTGAACCGGTCGTGAGCTAAGGTATCGTCGAGCTAACGACGTTAAATGAAGCACTTGTTGGGAGGTAACCCATCACTTTGTTGCGTTATTTCTGTTTAAGAGTCAGTTTTTCGAGTCTTAGATGTTTTAGGATTTTTTTCCATGCCTTAGAAAAAATCTCCAGCTTTTCCTTTCGTGTTCAAAATAAAGCCTCTGTTTCGATCGACAGCAATCCTGTCGATCGACAGAGGCGTGCTTTCAAAATTTTGTCGATTTGGTCTTTGTGTCGATCGATAGAAATTCTGTCGATCGACAGGTCTATTTAATTTTAAAATTCGCAATTATTTATTTACTTAAATAAAATAAAAAAATCAAAAAAAATTGAAAATTCAAAAATTCGCGCATCTGTCGATCGACAGGATTTTAAAAAGAACACGCTGCACAGTTTTTCCCTCATTATTTTCTCTCTATCTTTTGACACACACGCATGCTCCCCCTCCCCGATCAAAATTTCAGCCCCATCCTCCTATCCACTCAAGGTAAACATCTCTCCCCTCTCTCCCTTCGATTTATTGGTCTCTATGTTTATGATTTGTGCATATTTTGTTATGAACCCTAGTTTTGTCCCCTTTTATGCTTTGGTTTGACTTGTTGTTATTCCTTCTATTTGTTGCATATATCGGGTTTCATTGGTTCGTTCTAGGTTGTCGGAGAGTCGATATGAGTTCCTTGTTGCTTCATAGTTGATACTTTCTTAGTTTTTCTTTGTGCTGATTGATGTTGTTGCTTTTGTAGAGAGCTGAGTATGGCATCTTCTGATGAGGAGTACGATCCGGGGATGGATGAAGAAATGCATGATGACCCGGCGTCTGAGGCCAAAGAGGAGCACGACCAGGACTTAGTCCCAGAGGAGCAGCCTGGTTGGGAGCCGGAATTTGCTTTTCCTGACCACCAGCGACGCTTTCAGCACATGCGGTGCTTCACCTTGAAAGCAACACGGTACCCTGATGCAGATGCTTTGAGAGAGTTGGGATTGGGAGACGATGTTCAGAGATTGTTCGCCCGGTGCGGCTGGGGGCATTTCATTACTCAGATGTGGCCCACTATTCCGCCCTTGGTCCTGGAGTTTTTCTCCACAGTTCACATCATAGAGCCACCCCGCAGCCAAGGCCCCATCGAGCCAAATGGTATTCAGTTCCAGCTCCGAGGGCAGCCATACCGGCTTACCAGATCACAATTGGACAGGATTTTTGGTGGTGAACAGGGGGCCTTTACCATGAACCGTCCGAATTCCAGATTGAGGTTTCCTGGCCTTCCATTTCTGCTGCGGCCAAACGAGACAACTTCAGCAAAGCTAATATGAAAGCCACTGCCATTGATAACCCAGTGCTCCGGTACATTCAGAAAATTTTTGGGGTTTTTATTTTTGGCAGAAATGAGCACGGGAAAGCCCGTGGGAGCGAGATCTTCTGCATTTGGGCCATGTTGAATGGTGTCCATCTCAGCTTGGCCGCTTTCCTGATGGAGAACTGAAAGCGACAGTCAGGTGCTACTCCGGGTGATTTCTGGTGTGGAGGATTCGTGACTCCCATCGCCCGGCATGTAGGGATTCCCGTTGATGCCTTCACCCCCCTAGCTGGTGACCGGACCTTGGGGATTCGACATCTAGAGCTGTTCCGCTTTGTTGTTGCCTTCTGTGGTGAGCTCTTCCTCCGGCTCTCGAATGGCGACCGGTTTCTTCTGCCCGCTCCCGAGCTGACCCATGTCACGGACTCCGAGTACCGCGACAACTGGTTCATGGCAACACAGGCTCACATGGATAGGACCCGAGGTCCCCGAGGTACTCCACCCACTTCTCGATTGTTAAAACCGTGCCGGTACACCGTCGGATCAGCGGGTTCACACCTGCGAGGAGGAGGCCGAGAGATTAGCTGAAGAGAGGCGCTGGGCTGAGCAGCACAGGGACGTGCCACCCCGATTTGATGCCCCCCATTTCAGTCCATTCCATCTTTTACTGCAGGGGGCGGGGGTGGCGCTTCTACGTCTTATGGGGGTGCCAGTACTTCCACCGCAGTTCCCGACTGGGGGCCCTTCCTTCAGTTTATGTAGGATCAGAGGGCAGATTTTGCCAGTTTCCGTACCGAGCTCAGAGAGGTCCGCGATCATCAGTTGGTATAGGATACATTACTCGCCGACATCTGAACGCAGCAGGAGGCTTACAACGCTGCTCACAATGCTGCCTTGGCGGATCTGACCCGCAGGATGGATGAGCAGTTCTCTATTTTGGATCCAGCCTTGCGCTATGGCCGCCGATTCAGGAGGGAGGAGCGCGATCCGAGTCCACGGAGGGAGTGAGGTTATGATTCCCTTCCTACAAGCTGACTTTCAAACTTATTCTTTCCTTCGTATTGAATAAGTTTGGGGGGAGGATGACTTGTGGGAATGGAATCCATTATCATTTACTTGCTTTATTTCTGTTTTGATGTATTTCAGTTATTTCCGTGTATTTCAGTATTTCCCTGTACTTGATTCCCTTTCAGTTGTATTTGTTTCAGTTTAGTCATTTCTGATGTAATTGTTGCTTCCAGTGTAATTGTTCTAAGTCTAGAAATTCAGTCAGTGTAACTTGAGATTATGTACTCTTCCTTCCCTATTTATGAACTTATTTGGTTGATGATTGGTCTACACTGAGATTGAGACAATTAGGATTGCATGATGAGTAGCCGATGATAGGAGAATACCGCATGATAAGTTGCTCTCTGATTCTTGATTTTGCTTGATTTATCTGATTTGGATTGGATACTGTTAGGGAAGAACAAAAGAACCAAGTGAGAATTGTGCCTGATTTTTTTTTTCTTTCATGTGTGATCAAGTTTGCAGTTGGATTCTAGAATTTGGCTTATTTCTCTCTCGAGACTGTATTGATGTGAGACTTGGTGAAAATGATCTTAGGCATCTCTTTTCTTAGCCTTATCCCAAACACTAACCCTACACATGACCACTTGTAGCCACTTTGAGCCTGAAAAGTCATTTTTATTCACATAAGTAGTGTTCTGGTGAGTCAGTTGTGGAATTGAAATTGAAAAAAAAAAAAAGAAAAGCAAATAAGAAGGGTAGCTTGATTAGGAGTTGTGTAGATGGTTTGATACTTTGAATGCTCATGGACTTGAGTTGACTTGAAAAAAATGAGAAGAAAAAAAAGTTGAAGTTTATCCCTTGTTTACAAATGGGTTTTGTTTGTGTTTTGGTAAAAAAAAAATTGTTGAAAATGTGTGTACAAGTGTAGAAAAGAGAAAGTTGAATAATAGATGTGGTGTGATTTGATAGTTGGGAAGTTGGAAAAATTATAAGTGTGTTAGTCACTCAGCCTAAACCGACCTACCTCCTAGGAAAGCCTCATTACAGCCAAATTAAAGACCTTTTTGATTCACTGAGTTATTTCACTTTCTAAGCAGTGGAGAGATGAGAAATTTGCCAAACCTATGGTTAAGAGAACTGTATTACTTTGAATTGAGTGAAACACATGTCCTAAATACTTGAGTGATGAGTGATTGTTGAAATTCTTTCTATCTGTGAGGTTCTTCCCGAAACTGTTGATGATTTGAATTGGGTTTTGATTGCTTTATCCGTTGGTTGAGAGTTTACTTAGACTGTGATGAATCTTGTGAGGCATTGCACATCTCTGTTTGCATGAATTCAAGTTTCTTTTGGTGTTTTGATCGAGGACGATCAATAGTTCAAGTTTGGGGAGTTGATAAGTGCGCTATTTCGTTCACTTATCTATGGATTTTTAGGCTGCTTTGATGTTATTATGATGTGTTAATTTTAAATTCTGAACATCGCGTTACTTTTGTACCTAAGTTGTTTGTTATGCTCAAAAAATGCAGGTTTTTGAGTGAAAAATTGGCTAAGTCTGAAAAAGAGACGTTTGGTGGTGTGCTCTGTTTCGATCGACAGAAATTGTGTCGATTGAAATAGAGAAAGTTTGTTTTTGAAGAAGCTCGTTGAAGATTCAAGCCAATCGACAGAGGAGAAGGTCCTGTTAATCGACAGAAATTGTGTCGATCGACAAGAATTTCAGAGGCAGGCAGTCGACACGGCGCTCAAGCGTTCGAAGTCAAGAACCCATTTCAATCGATAGAAATTGTGTCGATCGAAATTTGGGTCGAGTTGGCAGATTTTAATGCTGTTTAGTTATTTCCATGTTGTGACAATTAAACCTAGTATATATTGTTTTGTTTAGGCGATTTTGAAGCCTTATGTTATTTTTGAGACCTAAACCTTAGAGTTTTTTTAGCATAACAAACAACTTAGGTACAAAAGTAACGCGATGCTCAGAATTTAAAGTTAACACATCATAATAACATCAAAACAGCCTAAAAATCCATAGATAAGTGAACGAAATAGCGCACTTATCAATATGCTGCTCACCATGGTTTCACTGTATTTCAGATGGACGTCAAGAGTGCATTTCTAAATGGTGAATTAAAGGAGGAAGTCTACATGGAGCAACCTCCAGGATTTGAAAGCAGAAACAAGGTGTACAGGTTAAGGAAAGCACTGTACGGTCTGAAGCAAGCCCCAAGAGCTTGGTACGAGACATTATCACAATTTTTGCTGAAGAATGGATTCAGGAAGGGGAAGATAGATCGGACATTCTTCTTGATCAAGGATGCTGAAGACATATTGCTCGTCCAAATTTATGTGGATGACATTATATTTGGATCTAAGAATCTAACCCTGTGTGAAAAATTTGCTCAGCTTATACAGACTAACTTTCAGATGAGCATGATGGGGAAGATGTCATACTTCTTAGGTCTACAAGTCCAGCAATCCAGCGATGGGATCTTCATTCATCAGAAGAAGTACACGAAGGATCTCATCAGCAAATTTTGTCCAGAAAAGACAAAGATGTTGCGGATTCCCATGAGCACAGCATGTTAAATATCGATAGATGAAGAAGGTGAATCCGTAGACCCAACAACATATAGAGGTATTATTGGTTTCTTATTATACCTAATGGCCAGCAGGCCAGATATTTTGTATGTTGTAGGCGTATGTGCGAGATATCAAGCAAATCCAAAGAAATCGCACATGGGGTACGCTCGAAGGATTGTCAGATATCTAAAAGGGACAGAGTCCTTAGGAATTTGGTACCCAAGAGCAGACGATCTCACACTCATTGTATATTCAGACTCTGATTTCGAAGGATGCTGAATTGATCGGAACAGTACGAGTGGGACATGCCAATTTCTTGGACACAAGCTGATAAGTTGGTTCAACAAGAAGCAACACTCCGTAGCAACCTCGACAACAGAAGCTGAATACGTAGCTGCGGCGAGCTGCTGCACACAAGTGTTATGGATTAAGCAATAACTTCAGGATTACGAAGTCAACACCGGATGTGTCCCAATATACTGTGATAACAACAGCACAATGTGCATCACAAAGAATCCAGAACATCATTCAAGGACGAAACACATCGACATCAGACATCACTACATCCGAGACCACGTTGAAAAGAAGAATATTTCCGTAGATTATATCATAACAGAAGATCAGCTGGAGGAATACATATTCAACAAACCTCTAGCGGAAAACAATTTCAAAGACCTCTGTCTCAAGCTTGGACTATTGGAATTAGATGAGGTTGTGGAAGAATGAGTCCGAGCTCTCATTCTGTTCTTGGATTTCTTGAGATGATGTGGAATAGAGTGTGTCCAAGCTCACACTCTTCAGCAATTTGTGAAGATTTTTGGTCGGAATGCTGAGTCCCAGCTCTCAGCAAGTTTGACAACAAATTACTGAAGTTTACTATTCAGTAGACGTAATAAGAATTCTTCATATTTCTTTTGATTGCAGATCTCTGTAACTGTACTTTATGGATTTATACCAAATCTACCATAGAGGGAATTCATTAGAATCTTTTAAATAAATGTCATAGCTTCATCACCAGCTTTCTTGGCTTCTAGTCTGCTTTCATAGAGGAGTGAGATGAAGCCTTCGAAAGGAAAGTTCCTCCTCTTGAGTCTACTTTTGAAGCGAAATACACTCTGATTGACACTGCTGCTCTTCCCGCGACTAGACATTCTCCTGCTATTTCTGAGGAGCTTCAAGCTCACTTGTCAATTCCATATT
>JAPKLW010002381.1:26223-36582 GCA_026898455.1 Plectranthus barbatus | reverse complement strand
CAGAGTGCAAGAAAACAATCAACTTTATTTCCGCTGCGTATCGTAACATTTATACTCTGAAAAATCGGGACCAACACCTATTATCGTATGGTGTCCATTGCTCACAGAAGAGCACCAGGCAAACTCATCGTTGAACAGACGAGGGCGGCTCAAGTAAAGAAAGATAAGATACTATACGAACCCTTGTTCAGGAAGCACTACTCCGATGAATTCATCGAAAAACTCGAGCGAGAAGGCCTTCTGAAGTACTTGTTTGCAGAACCTCTCAAATTCCGTCCTCACATAGTCGCAGAATTCTTCGCTCGAGCAATGATTGACAAGAGTGAAAAATTCTTCACCACCAGTGTTTTGGGCACAAAGATAGTTGTGATTCCAGAGGTGTTAGCAGAGAAGTATGGTCTGAGATCAGAAGGAGAAGATGTTGCCAACTACAAGATTAATGATGAAGAAGAAATGAAGAAACGATGGCTCTAGTGGAAGACAGAAACATTCAAGGAGTCATGGAAACCGGCTGCACCACTGAAATCACAAGAAGAGAGCACAAATTGTTATAAGGATGTTGGTAGGCGAAGTTGGTTCTCTTTCCTAATTAAGTGCCAAGAAATTTGCTGTGATGATGGCGATTGATGGTCAAGTACGAGGGAATTGGGAAAAGTTCATCTACACCAAGTGGCTTGCTCACATCTACAAAAATAATGACATTAAGATGGAGCATACGTTCACCCAGGATGTGGGTTTTGGACTCGAGATAAGCCATTTTTTTGAGGGCATTATACCAAGAGGGAAGCACTGTCGTGGTGAGGATTTGACATCTACCGACTACATGCCGCCAACCAAGAAGCAACAACCCCCAAAGGACTTCAAGGATCCACTTGTTCCGAAAGGGAAAAGCAATGTCGACCCCAAAGAACTGACTTCTGATGAGGAAGATCCCTACTAATGTGATGTTATTCGGTCAACTGCTATTCCAATGACTGAGGAGAAAATCGAAGAAGAGCAAAGGCAAGCAGAACATGATGCCATGTTCAAGGAATATAAGCGCCTAGTGGATATCACGCCACTTGATTCCTCCGTGCCACCCATTGTGAAGAAAAAGCGGACGCAGAAGAGCCCCCTGCAGAAGAAGAGAAAGCAACCAGATGATGCTGAGAAAGCAAAGAAGAAAGGGAGAAGTGATCGCTTCCAAGGAACAACAGTCCAAGTTATTGTCCCGGTAGTAGACACATCACTACCAATTCCTGATGTTGCCATGGATTTTGCCAAAGAGCCTGTCGAGTCGGCCTCCAAGGATGCAAAGAGGAAGCTAGAGTTCTCTGCTGAGGAGCAGGGATGAAAGAAGTGGCGATAGGAGAAAGCCCAGAAGAAGGCACGTGAGCGGAAGGAATTTGACAAGAATACGATGAAGATGACTTTCGAGTAAAGAGATGCTAAAGTTGCGCAAGTCAAAGTTGCTTACGATGAGCAAAATGCCAAGGTGAAAGAAGGTGATCAACCTGGACGCATCACCAAAAAGGATATTGGGAAGGCACAGATCGCACAAGGCAAAACTAAGGTCAGTGATGCCGAAGAAATGATTTTAAGTCTTGATGTTCCGTCAGATGCTGACTTTGACAAGATGCAAAGAAAATGAGCATTAAGGAAGTTGCAAGATGCGATGCCAGGAAGATCCAGAGAATGGACTTTGCAGTAGACTCTTGCGCAAGGAGAAAGGAGTTCGGCAACTCTGACTGTTCAGCCCGTCACTGCGCAAAGGGGAAGTGATGGTGTTGTTGTTAATGTTGATAAGGAAGTTCGACAGGCTGCTATAATTGGAGGTAGCAGTGCTGTGAAAGAAAATGTGAAACAGACTGCTGTGCAAGGAGGTAATAGTTCTGTTCTTGAGAAGGAAATTGAGGATAGACAACTAGTTGTGCAAGGAGGAAGCCAGGTTGTCACCATCCTAGTCGAAGGAGATCTGGTGCAGGAGGATAGTCAAGTTCCTACTGAGAAGGAAGATGACAAGACAGCAGAGAAGGAGATTGCTCATCTTGAGGCAACAATTGGTGAGGGTACAGCAACCAATGAGTTAATTGAACAGACAGCTGACCAGCTACCTGAGCCAACAGCTGCAAGGGATGCTACTGGGAAGGAAGTTGCTAAGAAGGAAGCCATGGACAGCAGAGCCAGTACCTCACTCGATGCTGAGACCCGAGCGAGACTGCAAGCCAACCTTAGTGCAAGCGTGAGAGCACACAATGAGCAATATCTACGAGCTCTGGGAATGGATCCAGCTACTGTTCCAGAATGGAGACAAGGAGCAAAAGATCCATTCGTGCTGGAAAAGACAATCGAAATACTGTAGCAGAGGAAGATTCCGATTCCTACCTCTCCTGAAGTCTAAGGTATCTCATTTAGTGATATTCCGAGTGATGATGAAGTGGAGATGTCAGGAGATGCAAAAGCTGCTCAAGGGGTCCTAATGCTTGCAGATGGAAACTCTGTATTCAGAGCAGAGACATTGAGAGTACCAATGACTGGACATCCTGATAGGAGGTTTAAGACGAAGAGAAATGCCAAGTGGTGCCCTCCAGTCCCTGTGAAGGATGAGAAGAATGATGACCTCATCTTGTGGGCGAAAGAAATTTGTGTTTTTATTGAAGCCCAAGTTGCTGATGAACTTGAGACCACCTATGCCCCCGAATTCTTGGACGAGTCTTCCGATCTAGAATGGTTGAAGAAGAGTTCCAGAGGTGGAGATTCTTCGATTACGCCACCCATGAGCTACATTATGAAGATCGAGCAATCATGATGGCAATGATGGGTCTGGGTTACTAGAGAAGTGAAGAAGAATGGGCAAACGATTAGATGGATCAGAAATCCAAGCGATAGTACTCTGAGAAGCAAGTCGCTGCCAGGCTGAAGAAGATCAAGGCGCACCGAGCAATCACAAGAGATCGCTCGCTACCTGCCTCCAAGTATGCCATTGTCGATTCACCTCCGTTCACTCGAGAATTTAAATCCCCAACAACAAGACGACAGATGGCTACAGCTGCTGAACTGCAAGCCAAATTAGCAGAAGAGGAAGCCGCACAGAAGAAAGCAGAGGATCATTAGAAGATGCTTAAGTTCAAGGAGTGGATACTCACAACATTGGCCAATATCCCATCTCGGGTGGATAGCTTTAGGTCCCCATCTCCAGTTGCTGCTGAAGAAGATCGCACTACAGCAGAAGATGTTGATCCAACTGCTAACCCATCTCAGGCGCTAACAACCACTGCTGACATCCCTACCACCTCCAATCAAATGGTGATATCCATGGAGCCTCCGGTCATGACAATTGAGCCATTGAGATCCATACTTTCAACAGGGACCTTCAGAGATTCATCCATGTTGTGGTAGAAAGGAGTATTGGTGAGCAGGTTGTGCCGATCGTGCGAGCTGAAGTGAGAACTCAAGTAGATGAGGCCAAGGAGGAACTTCATCAGAATTTTGAGACCTTCTCCACCGACCTTTTGGATGCGATCAAAGAGGGGGAAGAGAAGAGATTGGCTGATGAAGCAGGGTGGAGAAAGGAAGAAGAAGAGAGACTCCAAGAGAGACTCCGGTGCCTCGAAGCACGAAGAAAAATGGTAGAAGAATTGAGGAGACTACAAGCTGAAGAAGAGAAGGAGGAACAGAGGAAGAAAGAAGAAAATGAGAGGATCAGAAGAGAAGAAAGAGAAGCTCTCGTGGATAATTTCATGAAGGTCACAAGTAGGACCATCAGAAATCTGAAGAAATGCACTGGCTCCTCAAGTGCCAAAGATGCTGATTCGGACTCTTCAACAACCAAGAAGTAATCCTTCCAAGTCTCACAAATCTTCTGGTAAAACCTTGTTTTTAAAATTTGGGTATGTTTCCTGTATCTTACTGCGAAATTTTTAATGGAAACTAACCCAGGTTGAAGACAACACCTTATTATCCAACACTGATTTAACTGCTATAGCTGAATTTACACAATCAGTGTAATCAGCAAAACTGCTTGGAATGTTGGGTGTGTGATATGATTGCTGCATGTTGCTCTATATTTGTGTGTGAATGTGCTATGTGCTTATCTGATTAATGATTGAAAGCCATTTACATGAAGCAAAATTTTTAATCGAGCAATACCCTTGTTATTTAGAGGGGGAACATTTTAGGAATCATACTGAGTCTAAGGGATTTGATATGCTGAGAATAGAACTAATAGGAACACATTGTAATCTCGGTAATCAGCTTTCCCGTGATCAGTTAGAATTGATATTGAGATTTGATGCTTTGATCGCGCCAAAAAGGGGGAAATTGTTAGGAATATTGTTAGAAATATTATAACCACTTTGGTCTTAATCGTACAATCTAGTTTCTAGCAACTTAGTGTCGAGTTGAATTGTAAAAGTCCCGTATAGAATTTCTCGAGTTGTAATAGAACTAGAATAGAAGATTAAATGCTGAAAAGATTAACACGTTAAAAGATCGAAGAATGATGAGGGAATCAACATATTTGAAGATTGCTGAAGACGTTAGTAAAAGGCTAGCAAACTCTGAAGATTGCTGAAGACGCTGGTAAAAGGCTAGCAAACTATGAAGAATGTTGGATACGCTTAAAAGAATGCTGAAGGATTAAAGCAAATATGATTGCTGAAATCTCAGCAAGACTGCTGAGATATCAAACAGACTTACAACAGCCAGCAAACGCACATCAGCAATCAAGACACAACTCAAGTCGTGAATCTGAATGATACAAATCACAAGGAAACTTGACGAATTAGAGTGAAAAATAATCAACAGACACAAGGAAGGTTTCCAGATTCAAACAGAAAGATCCGTTTTAACAAAGACGAAGATCACCAATCAGGAGAAGGGAGACCTGAAGAGTCTCTGCGCTTCGCAGAAAAGGAAGGAAGAAGATTGGCGAGCAAACACTCTGAGTCTAACGGATAGGATTTAAAATAGCCGTTTGAATCCTCACCTATAAATAGGTGTCATCAAAGAGAGATTAAGAGGTTCGCGAAAATTCTACCACAAGAAAAAGAAGAGATCTTGATATTCAAAAATAACGCGAACTCACATCTGAGCTTGAACCTGATTGAAGCTTTGCAAAAGCTTACATATCCGAAGCTCAAGACCTTTGAAGTTTCTTCTTAGGTTATTTTGGGATTCTTTCTATCCTAGAAAGAATCTAGCAGTCACATTGCTCTGCAAGCGTGATTATCACGGGCTACTGCCAAACACGGAAAGGTTCTGGGAAGAACTATAAAACTTTCAAAGTCGACGTCCAAGGAGAAGGGAGGTTTGTCCTCACTATAAGGAGTATCAAAGGTAAAGATTGAAGACCGAGGTGCTTGAAGGTGCGCGCTGACCAGACGGAGGAACTGCTCAACGTTAGAGATCAAGTCTGACCTTGTAATCAATCTATAGTGAATTTTCAGTCAGGAGGACTGAAGAGTGACCGTAGAACAATTGTTCGAACCACTATAAATCCTGTGTTGATTTAGTGCTTTCATTACGTTACCATTTGTGTACTTTGAAACTCAACACACCAAGTGTTGAAGTATAATCTGCAATAAATCTAACGAATACTCGAGCTTAAATACGTTTGATAAACACTTGATAAGTTGAGACCTTAGCAAGATAAGTGCAAGATATTATTGAAACTTCCGCTGCATATACAAACACTCTGATCGGGGACCAACATAGAGTGTTTTCACCACTGCATCCCGAACAAGGGGCTATATTGGCTTTTTTAAAGTGGTTGCGCGGAGATTAAATGAGGCTGTGTTTAGATCTCTCTCATGATGACTGACAACTGTATTAGAAATACCAAGTCACATTGTAATGTTGTATATCTTACATGATATTTAATGTAGCATTTAAAATTATTAGATTAAATCCTTAAATAAAACAAAAATTATTTTTTCCACCAAAATTAAAACTTCCAGCAAAAAAATTGTAAAGGAGTACGTTTAATTCTGTTGTAAATCAAAAGGGTGGAATGCAAATAGTAGAACCACTCTAGGTAAAAAAAAGAAAAGAAAAAAAAACGTGGAAAGAGAGGTGTAGAGAAATCGTTTTCATTTATTACTAGAATTATACCCGTGCATTGTACGAATTTTTTTATGTATTTAAAATTATAATATGAGAGAATATAATTATTTTAACATTATTTTTTTAATCTTTTTTACATATATTAAAAAATTATTTAATATTATAAAAAATGTATGTGAAGAATACTAATACAGTAAAATCTCTATAAATTAATATACTTGGGACCAGAGAATTCTATTAATTTAGAGGGATATTATTATATCGATAAATTAATAATTTATTAATTCAAAGAAATTTTCGAAAAATATAATTTTGAGAAAAAATAAATATTGCAAATTAAACTAATTGAATTTAATAATTTATTCATGAATTTACAAGTATTTATTAAGTTCATCGTAATTAATAAAAAAATAAGTTAAAAACTATGTATTGATTCATGTAACTAACAAAATATGTATATTCATGTATCTACTAAATATATTCATGTATCTATGTATTAAGGTCAATCGTAATTAATCAAATGAGTTGAAAACTATGAATTGATTTAATGTAACTAATTAAATACATTCATACATGATAAGAGAATAAAATTAATTACTATATAAATCTCAATATGGAAAAAAGAAAAGAAAAGATAATAACACCAAACCATGGCCTCTCAATTTTGTTGTCTCTGCTTGGACAACCAATATTGTTTCTCAATTGAAAATAGCAAATTGTTTTCAACATTGCAAAATTCGCTCAGATGAAGCAACCTCAAGCGACTTAAGTGAGACAATATTTGAAGAAGGCCTACGCCAATTTGAGAACATGATCAATGATGTTGGCTATCGAAATAAAATGAATGCGAATAACTTGTTGAAAGTTTTAATGATAAAGTTGAAGATGATTCGGCACCAATTGAACCAGTCACGTGAAAGGAAACATTGAATGCGGCAACAACTCTTCATAACTTTCTATTGCATTTGGAGACCTCAACACCGGAACTTGTGGGTGCAATTAGAAAAATTAGAGATGAAGTTGAATTGGATTTGAATTTCAAAAAGAAACATATTATAGTAGATTCATATTTTAGCAAGCTACCAAAGTAGTAATTGTAATTTTTTATGAATTACTATAAAGGGGATCTCCAAAAAATTATTAATTTATTATCTTATCGAATTTGCTGATTTTTTACACTGGCCCAAGTCGGGACCGGAGAAATTTATTACTCCCTCCGTCTCGGTGAAGTAGTCCCATTTCTTTTCGGCACGGGAATTAAGGGTTGTGAGTGTAGTGGAATTAATATTTTATTAAGTTTGCTATTTTAGAAAAATGGGACAATTCTATGGGACAGACAAAAAAGGAAAATTGGACTACTTCAATGGGACAGAGGGAGTATATAATAGAGTTTATTAAATTAAAGAGTATTAATTTATGGAGGTTTTACTGTATACTTATGAAATATAACTTATTTAAATCTAATGAATGAAATGTCAAAATTAAAAAAGTATATTATATTTGTCAAATTTCATTGAAATATCATCCATATTTCAATGAAATTAAATTGAATTCTCAATCTTTTTGATGTCATGAAAAACAAAATAAGACCATTCACTTTATATCCCATAAGATCGTACAACAAATTTTATAACGAATATTATCATATAATAAACAATTTATTATATTAAGCAAGTTAAGACAAAAATATATATATAATTTATATTTAAAAACATCACAGAAATAAAAATAAAAAGGAAATTTAAGGCCAATTTAAGGAGCCATAAAAAGTAAAAGAAAAAAGAGTTATGTGGCAGCTGTACATCCTATGTATTGTAAAATGGCCGAGCCTTTTTTTGAAACAATTGCAAGCTTTATGTGAAAAATTTTCTGATATTGCTCCCTCTTTTCCTTGCAATAAACAACACCTCATCAACAATTACAATCCAAACTTTTGGTATAAGATGTGTTACCTGCAGTTAAAGAATTTGGCTTTATTTACATCTCAACCAATTCCAAGCTTTTTGTCCATGGCGTGTTTACATAAATTACATTATCTACATTTCTCTCTATTTTCTTGTCATTCATGGAAGACGATGGCACCATTGTCACAGCCGTCCAACCTACACCAACCAATGTATATGGGGATCTTCAAACTCAACACCCTAGCTTGCTGTAGTTCTCTACTGGCCCCATTTCTTTCTTTACACAAAAATGAAGATACGCCTCCAAATTCTGTCTACACTGGGCTATGATGATCCTGTCAAGGCTAGATAGACTATTGGTCGCAAGGATAGGGAGGTCTTTTGCAGGAAAAAAATCTCCGGCGAGGCGCGCTGCAAGGTTTCAAAATAATAGGTCAAGAAATTTTTATTTGTAAAACAACAGCAAAATTGTATTTATACAAAAAATGGCTTCATAATTAAGAATTTTAATTCCAAAATTTGAATTTTTAACTTTGTTAAAGCGGCGGATTGGTAGGTGTCTATTGGTTTTCTATAGCTTTTAGTAAAGGTGCAGTAGTAGGTTTCTAGGTGATTGGAAAAATTCTTTTTGTTATTTTTTTTTCTCTCTCTCAAATGAAGTGAATCTTTTAATTTCACTCCAGTTAGTTTAGCTGAGTCATAGCTAGATTAATACTAGCTAAACAAGTGTTCTACAGTAAATTTAGATGAATACACTTATTTTATATAAGCGACAATTAATGGCTCCATTACTTAATTGTAGGTATATGTCTCAATAATATCACTCGACTCTTAGTACTCGTATTTGCATTACAGGATCGATCCTCATGATTCCCAGTTTGGATCAAAGAATGAAGCATCTGATTAATACTAAAAATCAATTATCTCAACAACACTCGAAACCCCTGATTCTTCAAGTTCGGATTTCAAATCTCAAATACGATCATTCAAATATTTACGATATTTCAAATCATATTCATAAACTTAACCTCTGAAATTTTTGGCCTCAAATACAAGTTAACAGATTAACCGCGATTTGCTGATCAAATAGATTAATCGAGCAATTAATCACATGCAGACTAATCATAAATAATATAATAACCTTATTATCATCAGGTTATTACAAAATTATAAATGTTTGTATTTTCTTTCTCTTAATAGGTAATATTAGGAATTTGATTGCACGAAATAGACAAAGAGAGACTAATATTTTCTGTTAGGATCCAGTTCCAATATGCAAGCTTATGGTTGGAAACTCAAGAATCTTGGCTCGGAGCTTGATGATGTGAGCACAAACTGAAAATGAGAGCCCAAGTTGATCACAAAAATAAATGAACCCCAAAGGACTCCACAGAAACAGAGAATTTGTCAAGTTTTTTTAATTTTTCTTCCTTCTTGCAAATTGCTTTCGCTGTCGTCTCCCAGGAGCTGATCATGCCTGTTCCATCATGTTATATGGAGGACAGTAACATATACAACAATCGTAGGATGATAAATGAACATCAAGTAAAGATCCCACTCATTGTAATTAAGCTAATATGCATACAGTTATTATGAGATAATTTTTTTCTTTGCCTGTTCCTTTTGTAGGGTAAGAAAAAAATTCACGCCATGAAAACTAAGATTCTTTGAAGCAGTGGCGAATGCAGGATTTGTCGATCGTGGGGACTTCAAGGATCCAACGAATAGCTAAGTTGACGATCCCCAGCCCCAGGGACATCATAAATAGTACCAGTGACTCCTACTTTTTCCACTTCGCATATGGGCTTTATATTCTCTACGGCGTCAACATATATAATACTTTCTCTGTTTCGTTCGAATTGTCTCACTTTCCTTTTTTGTTTGTCTCACTTCATAATTAGACTCATTTTTAAAAATAATAACTTTTTTACACTCAATAATAAAGTATTAGTTCCACTCAACTCATTATATACTCACAATCCTTGGTATTGTTTTCGATCAAACCGATACAATTCGGACAGGACGAAGGAAGTATAATTTTTTTAAAATAATTAAATATAACTAATATTAAAGAACTCAAAACAAATATTTTTTACAACAACGACAATATAAGATAAATAAATTTGATACTAGTTACTACAAAAATGAGATAATTGGTATCTTGATGATGCTATAGAGAAATCTTATGATTATTATTATCTCATGGTCAAATTTATAATAGATATTTGAGATTTTAATAAAAATTATAATTTATAAATTAACTTGCTATTAGTGGTGCCAGATACGAAAACAAAGAATACAACATAATAAATTAGTGAACAACGACCATCTGTTAATTTCGAAGAGAGATCGCTAATTGTTAAACTGAAGCACTGTAAAGTGAGTAGAGATTTTTTTTTCCTTTTGTTCTGTT
>JAPKLW010002381.1:6537-19626 GCA_026898455.1 Plectranthus barbatus | reverse complement strand
ATATAATGGTGATCATATGAGAAATGTAGTTAGTACGAGAAATGAGAATAAACCTTAGCCCTCTATCTTTGCATATCAACGCTCAAGATTTAAAGATTTCCGCGTTCATGTTTTTGTAATAAATTGTGCATTATTCGATTTTAAGGATAATTTTGTAAATTGTAATGTTTTTTCTCTATCATCTAATTTAAATTCTAAAAACTTTAAATGATCATAACTCACTCAAACGAAATCCTTATTGAATAAATTTAGAGGACGAAACCTTAACCAAAATAAAAATTAGTGATTCTATACATAAATCTCATAACAACACATTGATTTTCGTAAAATGCATGAATGTCTTACTTAAAATGTGCAATATGATGTATAAAATGCATTATATTCCTTCTGAAAATGCATATTCTATAGAGATATAATGAACACATTTTAAGATAAAATGAACAAATTTTAAAATAAAATGAGGTGAGAATATAATATTCTATTTTATGCAATACAATTATCTGGGTCCCAAAAATCAGAGTAATCTCAAACTTAGTAGCACAGCGGAAATATTTTAATGATAAACTTGCACTTATCTAAACTGAGTGTCAGTCTCAGTTTGGTTTTCTGAAAGCTCAATTTTTGTCTTAAGTCCAGATAGTCGTTAGAGTCGATTTCAGTTTATCAACACTTGAGTGTTGATTTTTAAAGAACATAAATAGAGAAATAGAAAGCAAATAAACAACAAAGGATTTTATTGTGGTTCGGACACCAAAAGGTCCTACGTCCACTCTTCAGACTGATAAGTTCATAATTTTACTCACTTATCTATATTATTTTCTACTATTTTATGTAGTTTTATTGAGTTTATCTATATATTCTATGCGTGAGTCAATATTGGGTGGTATTATGGGTGTCATGGTGTGTTTTTACAGGTTTTAGGCTAAATTCACTGGAAACCAGTACCGAAAGCAGTTGATGTTCAAAGAAGCAGTGATGAATTCCTCCACATATAAAACACTAGCTAATGGAGCTTGGCAATAGAAAGATATTTGATTTAGGTTTCCAATGCAACTAGAATCGGGTCAATCGGAGTTCGGGAGAGGAAGTTATGGCCAAAACCGTCAGACCGTGCAAAAGGAATGAGAAATGACAAAGTCCGGAAAAGTGAAGGTTCGGTATCGACCGACGTGGGATCCGTGTCGACCGACGTGGAAGGCCACGTCGACCGACTTGGTTGTATATCGACCGACACGAAGTTGATAACGACCGACGCGAAAGTCATATCGACCGACACAAATTTTAGTGTTGGAAAATCCGATTTAATTCGAATTTATCTTATTTTTAGCCCTAGATTTGATAAGATACACATCCACCTCTATAAATACCTATGTAATTTCGAATTTTCATAATCTTTCATTCCGCAATCGAGTTTTTAGAGTTGGGAAACACGAAACCCTTTATTTTTCTTATAAGTTCTTTATTATAATGCAATTTAATATGTTTTCTTTTGGATTTCTATCTGCTATGAGTGGCTAGAAACCCTAGCGGGTTCTAGGGCAATGAATGATTAGTCTTGAATGCATGTTTAATGAATTAACTCAAATTGCATGGTTTTGAATTCTTGGTTTAATTGTTAAAGTCTAGAATTGAATTAAGGTCGAAAGATAAAATTAATTCTAGGTTTATAGTTATTAATTGAAAGACCAAAAGGAGAAAATTAATAACAGGAAAAGGAGTTTGAATACAATTAAAGTTCTGTCTTAGGGGAAGATAGTAATTGTAGGGATTAATATGTGGGTTAATGAAAGTTGATTATTACTATGTTATTGAGGCCGACAAAGCACACACATTCACATAATAGTAACTTAGGCTATAATTGTCCGACCAAGAAGTTATAGTACTTTTCTGATTTCCCACCAATGCGAGTTAATTGATTTACATGTATTCTGATTAGTTGTTTGCCCTAGAATCTGTGTTCCTTTAAATTTGCTTTCAAAACCTTTAATTTCCAGTATTGTTACATTTACTTTTTAAAAATCAAAACCCAAATTTTCTGTTACTCAAACAATGAATTTTAGGATAATAATTAGTACATAGGATAATTTCCCCATACAATTCCCTTGGGTTCGACATTCGAGTTTACAAATTTATTTGCCACTGTTCAGCAATTTATCTGTACATTTTATAGTGATCACAAACACAAGTCTATAAATCCACTAAGTGATTAAATACAAGGTGATCCCACGATCTATCACTTGCTGAAGAATGCCTCGTCTTTCAGTCCACAAGCTCACTCACCCGGTCCTTTGTACTTCTTCACTTCACAGCTCCTCGGAGTGTGGGCACACCATAAAGCCTCCTCATCGCCAGAATGAGGTCTTTATCGTTCACCTCTAAACTGTCAGCTTGGTGGCTTAGAACGCACGTAAGAGTCAAAGTACAGAGCGTACTTGACTGTTGTGTTCTTTCTTTGAGAGAAAGAACACCTAGAATAACTCAAGAATAGATGTTCTGAGTCTCGTGTTCACAGCGGTGACACACGGAAAGCTTGAATAGCCTTTAAATTTGAGTCGTGAAATTGGAAGCATTTCGGCTCTTTGAAAATCACAGGTTAGGTGTTTGAATCTCTTAAACTCCTCGACTATTTATAGTTGAGGATCTGAGATTTGAATTAAAGAGCCATTAGAGACAGATTGGATGTTGTCCAATCAGAAATCTCTGTTCATTGTAGTGAATGGTAGGTAGGTAGGTGCTTTTCCAGAAATCCTGCACCTGCTCCGCTTTTTCTGACTTCGACAATGACTGTTCACCTTTTGTCAGAACGACAATATGTTAGTCCGAGGAATCTTGGATAGGTCAGTCCGAGGAATTAAGACTGAAGTCTTGGGCTTGCAGACTTTAAGGAATCTACAATCCTTAAAGTCTGTACTTGTCAGTACCATTCCTCAGATGATTCTTCTTGTCTCCTAAGGTTCCATGCTGGTGTCGTCAGGTTGGAAAGTCCATGATGGCTGACATCATCATTCAGTTCGGCATCGATCCCTAGACTGGCAAGTTTCATAGTTGAGACTTGTAAGCTCCATACTGGCCAGTCCCAGACTGATGAGTTCCAAGATGGATATAATCCCAAACTTGTTAGTCCCAGACTTAAGATACCCAAACTTATAAGTTTCAGACTGATAAGTCTCATGCCGAATACTTAATCTCTCTTTAGTCTTTCTCGCGTTCAGATTGATTCTTGAGTATGTCTTCGATTAGCTCCAGCTTACAACTCGATAAAAAGACCTTACAGGACTTCACATTTTGAAAACAAAACTGAAGCTTAATCTAGAGACTTACTAAGATGGCTTATACACTTTGACCCACCAAAACAAAATAAGATAAGAAAATTTCTAACAAATTTCCTAACAGATAAAATTAGAATGCATATTTGATAAAAAAAAAAATATAATAAACTTATTTTAAGATAAATGAAATCAACATATATTTTATTTATGTAACATAGTGAGATTTAATTATTTCGATGTATGAATGAATATCCATATTTTGATACATGCAATCTTTCCTTATTAGAGTGCTTAATTATTTTTTTCGTAATGAGATATAATGCATGCTTGCTTAGATAAAATGCATGTTTGCTAAGATAAAATGCACAATATTGAAGATAAAATGTCGTAAGTAGATAGATTAAGAATTTTATTTCACAATGTAATGTTAATGCAGGATATTCCCCTTAAAAATGAACAAAATTGTAGTTAAAATACAGATTTTAAAATTATCATTCATTGTATATAATTACTATAGTGTAATGCAGAATATTGACCATAAAATGCCGTTTTTTTAGTGGCCTGCGATTTAATCTGGTGCGTTAATATGAAGATATGAACGACCGAGATTTATCCTTATTTCTTATACTAAGATCCATTCTCACTGGAACACTTTATATATATATATATATATATATAGGGAGCAAATCTAGTGAGAAAAATCCTCCCGTAAGAAAATGAGAAAGTGGCTTGATTGTGTTTAGAACTCCAATTGACCCGAGGTTATCGAACCCAAGGGAAAAGTATGGCGAATCTATTTCATTTACTGGACACAATTTATCAAATCGTTGTTTGAGTAAATCCAAATTTGATAATAGTTTTGAATTTAGAAAATAACTTTTAAAATAAAATCAGATAAATAAAGATACAAATCCTAGGGAATTCAACCAATCCAATTAACATGCATAAAACAATCAATCCAAACCCAAATAAATATTTATGGTGTAAAATATGATAAATTGGAATTAATTCCTTGTTTGGCAATTAAAACCTAGATTACTAGCAAGTGAATTTTACCTTTTGAGTCTCAATAACACAAACTAGTCAATCTCGATAAACATTCAGATTAAATCCTATAATTGAATCTTCTTTTTGAGACAGAAAACAATTATATCAAATTCTCACATTTTACATACTGTAGCATGAAATAAAAAATAAAAAATTAAATAAAATAGAAAAATCGAACTAATGTACCGATATTAAAAGTTAACCATTTGAGTTCTTTTACTCATTTAAATTAAAATTATATAATAACATGGCTATAATTTTATTATACATAAATTTCTATATTATATAATATAATTACATTGGTGAGTTGCTCATTGTTCGTTATAGTACATATTATATATAATTCGCTATTTTAAATTATAAAAAATAAATAATGCACCGGATATAAAAATTAATATATAAGTTATATAAAATCATAATATACACTATCTATATAAAAAATAAATCTAATAATGTGATACTAATCTATCTTATGAATTTATTAATATTATCAAATATTGCTATCTTATGATGTTTGAGAATTTAAATTTCACAATAATTTTGCTGGTAATCATCATTCAATTTTGTATGTTATTATATAAATTTAGTTATAGCCTGATTATCAAAACTATATAAACTATCAAATTATAAATTGTTGAGAAAAAATAAATTATTTTAGAGATAATTAATGGAGATAGTTGTTTATACAAAATAGATTATTATGATTAGTATTAATTGATAATTATTTAATTAATCATGATGTATTTACATAAAGTAAAATAATTATTTTTTTGATGGAATAACCGTTCCCGCCATTTTATTTTCTAACCATTTCTTTGCTTTAGTATATTTATATATATATAGGGGTGCACTATAGGCTGAACTCATCTCCCCTGAATGAACTATAAACTTTCATTGTAGCGTGTGTATATATATATTACTATCTGAGTTGCTTGGGGGACATGTTGGTGTTGGCTGTTCAATTATGGAAGTGCAAAATTTTTCTCGAGATATGATGGCTTTTTCGGATGGCTCTGATGCTAAAATGCTTTTGAATGAGATGCAAAGGAAAAAAGATGCTTGTGAATGATTTGTTTATGAATGTGAGACTGACTCTGAGGAGAAATTGAAAAGGTTATTTAGGTGTGATCCTATTTCAAGAAGGAATTATCATATGTTTGGTGATGTTGTTGCTTTTGAGACAACTTATTCTACGAACAAGTAAGTTTCTTTATGTTTATATTACATTTTTATAGCATTTTTAATTTTTTTTTGTCCATATTTGTTTGTAAGTGTTAATGCATTTATTTTAAAGGCAGTATAATTGTTAGTTTGTGCATTAACTGAATATTTACGACACATCTCTCACATATATTGTAATGCATTTCCTGTCATTTATATATGGATTGATGCTATGTATATTATTTTTATGCATTTTCTTTGACGTGTTAATGCATTTAATTTTTAAGCAGTATAATTGTTAGTTTTGTGCATTAAATTAATATATACGCTACTTTTTTAATATTATATTTATGCATTAATGCTATGTTTTTGTTTTATATGTGTTGTATGATTTTTGCTCTATTTACCGGTAAGGGTAATCATGGAATGCCTGTTTCTTTTGCTGCTGGTTTATTTTCAAATGAAGTGCTGCGTCATTTTCTTGGTTATTTGAAAATTTTGTTGATTGTATGGAAATTGCACCAAGTTTGATTATTATTGATCAAGACTTGGGAATGAAGGTGGTTGTGGAACGAGTTTTGGTCAATACTCGCCATCGTTGGTGTATGTGGCACATCATGTTGAAACTTGCAGATAAGGTTTCAAAAGCACTTCATTCTAGTGAGTTATTTAAGAAAAGTCTGAAAGATTGTGTGTGGTCAGAACTGATTGAACCTGATGTGTTAGAAAATTCATGGGCTAGTATAATGAAGAAACTTGGTTTGGTTGATAATCCATGGTTTAAGACAATGTTTGAGAGTAGATATTATTGGGTACCAGCATTTTTTAGAGATTTTGGAATGAGTGGATTGGTTCAAACAACATCTATTTCAAAGAGTGAGAACCATTTTTTCAAACATTATACTAGGTCTCGATTTAATTTGATGCAATTTTGGATGCATTACAATAATGCGCTTGATGCTCAAAGGCACTGTCATGCCAAATTGAATTATATTGACAAGGCTTATGTTCCTATATTGTCTACAAAGCTGGGTATTGAAAAGCATTCTGCTAAGTTGTTTACTTCGACGATTTTTAAACGTGTTCAAGAAGAAATTATTGCATCTTGTTTTGACTGCGTTATGTTGGAGATTATTGATGTAGATAACATTGAAAAATACAGGTTCAAATGTGAATTTGGTAATAATTTCAGTGTAATATATAATAAGGATGAAGATACTTATGTCTGTTCATGCAAGATGTTTGGAAGGATGGGTATTTTGTTTCAACACATCTTTTTTGCATTGAAGAATAAAGAGCTTCAGTCTATTCCAGATAAGTATGTTGGTGGATGATCGCAGAAAATTGCTCAGGTTAAACTTGTACATGGCATTTTATTGGATGTTGTGGTACAATATGCTTTTGTTGATGACAAACAGAGGATGGTGAATAAAATTATGTCTTCAGTCTTTGGTTGGATTCAAAGAATAGATGGTGATATTGATAATTTGTTTAAATTTCAATCTGGGGTTGATGATGTGAGTAGCTGCATAACTGGTATAGCTTCACCATCTGCTATTGCTAATAAAAAGAAGTTATTAGAAGAATTTTATGGAGCTGTTGTTCCTGAGAAAATTGATATTCTTCCACCAAATATTGTGAAGACTAAGGGTAGTGGTAGCCGGATCATTTCAAGAAAGGAGAAGGCAAGCAGAATGTTGGAAAAATCGAAACGACGTTGTGCAAAATGCAAGTTATTGACTAATAATGATGTCAGAATTTGTGGAAAGAAAGACTAGAGCATTTTTGTTAGATTCAATTTTTTTAGCAATAGACATGATGTTTGTATTTTTCGTACATTTGGTATGCAATTTTTAATAAACAACAGTTTTAATAATTAGATTACTTTTTGAGTTTATATTTTTTTATGTTTCTAATGTCTGTTTGATATATTTTGGTATATTTTGTAATGGTTTCAAAAGTTTTTGTTGATAGAAGAGTACAAGTTGAATTAATGATAAAATTTTTAATAATAATGTTTAGAAACATAGATACTTATCACAGAATATTGATGCATTTTTTAAGTAAAGATGATACATATTTTGTACTTTAGCATTTTGTAAATTACAGAAATGCATTTTTTAAGAAATATTTATACATGTGTTTCGTAAATTATAGGCATGCATTTTTTAAGATATTTCATAGCATTTATTAAAAATCACATATACATAAACATAAAATAGAGATTTGATGTAAGTAATTAACTAAGTTTGGACATATACTAAGCATTTCATACTTAAAAGACAAAAGTATTGTTTTGCAGCTTCAAGCTGATAGACAAAAAAAGGTTGTTTGTTTCAGATACACATCAAAGCAAATGATTACTCATCATCAGATTTCTCATCAGGTGGCTCATTGAAAGCTTCAATTAACTTGACTACATCAATGTCTTGATCCTTGCTGGCATTGTTGAAATGCTCTTTTGCTTCATCAATGTTCTCTGATAATTTTGGTTGATCTTATTCGTCAGCGGGATTGTGCAGTATTTAGCTTGGAAGAGCTTTAACTGCTTGACATTGTTTTTCTTGAGGTCAGTTTTCCACTCATTCACTTTCTGACCCTTGTAGGTTTCCATATGTCTCATGACATATACTCTACAGTAAACTTTGTTTGAATCATCCCTCCATGGCATACGTAACCTCTTAATTGATGCGGAAGCAATTGCCTTTGACTTGGCATGGAATCTTTTTGATGACAGATATTGAGTAAAACATTTCAATTGCAATAAAAGATTTGTATGTCAAATTAAAGCATAAATATTTATGTTTATTGTTAAAAACGTAGTGTTGCTCACCATCTTTTGCGGAACAGACCCATATTTGACTTCAATCAGTTTGTCATCCACTGCATTTGAATTATCTATAATGACAACACTCTTGGCTTTGAAGTTGATGCAAATGATATAGAAATGATCAGATTGACACACTGGAAAGAACACCTTCAAGAAAGAAGAAAAATGCATTATAATTTGTATTACATAAAGATCATAAATCTTGCATATTTTGTATAGATCATATACTAATTCAATACTGTTGAGCTTTGTATCTTTCATTCTGCTCAAGTCGTCATCAATTTCTTGAGAGAATTTTTCTTTAACTCTTTCATCACTCCATGTCATTGGTGTGTCCACAACAGTGTAGCTCTATTTTACATATAGTATTTGTTTGTTAAACTTATGGCTTATATGCAAGAAGTGATAAACAAAAATATAGATTATAGTAAAACTTACACATGGATATGTGGTGAAACAGAACCGTGAAGTCGACCTAGCTACTTTGTTTTTCTCATTGTTGTTCAGATAAACATCCCAGATATCTACGATGGATGCTTTGATATATCTGTTTGGTAGCATTGATTTTATATGTGATCTCCCAATGTTGGTGTTTTCATCAGTATACATAATATCATGCTTGTGCAAAACATTAATATTAAATGAGTTAGTAGTTACTCCCTCCGTCCCTAATTATTAGTCCCAAACCAAAATGGCACAATAATCAATGTTTGTGAGTGTGGTGAAATTAATATTTTATTGTTGAGTGTGAAAAAGTTTGTCATTTTAGGAAAGAGGACTAATAAGTGGGACAGACAAAAAAGGTAAATGGGACTAATAAATTGGGACAGAGGGAGTATTATTTTTTATAAAAAAAGAAAGAATTTCATCTTTCTTACTTCTCCAAATTTTTGTCCCATGTCAAAACCCAGTAGTAGACAGCTTTCTCCAGTGCATCAAGGGTCAATGTTGTCTTGCCTTTGTCCTCATTATATGGAGATTGCAATGTTGTTGGTTTCTTTCTCTGTCAGTCTCCACGTTTCAACTTTTGTTCATATCAAACAATACTAGTTGTTACATAAAAGTGATGCATTTTCCAAATAACTGTGATGCATTATTTACATATTATTAATGTATTTACATATACTTGCACTTTTTTGGTTTCTTTTCTTTTATTGGCTTGCTTCTTAATTAGAACATCCTCTTTGCTTTGAATTTTTTTTCCATCTGTTTTCTTCTTTGTTTGTGATCGGGTAGGAATATTACATGGCTAAAAATATATAAATTATTGCACAAAGAATTATGCATGTTTTATTGAGAATTAATGCATTATACATATAAGATCGATGCGTTTTGAATGATAAATTTTATCACAAGTTACTATCATATAATTACCTCGAAAGCAGATTCTTTCCCCTGCTCATCATGTGTTTCACTTTCCAACTGTTGTCTTGCCAAATCCTGTAAATTTTCTTCATCAACAAATTCATTCACATTTTGTTCACCAACTAATCCAGATGTTGCCAAATCCTGTAAATTTTAAATTTGTTAAGTATCTCATGGTAACAATTTCATAAAAAATATATATATTTTATATATATTTTTGAAGTGCTTAACCTCCAAAACTGATTGAAATGCATTATCAGACACCTGTACGAAAATTTTTAAAGTTAGATTTCTATATAAACAAATAATTAAAATATTATTTATTTGTAGTACCTGAACTCTCTCATGAAGTTCAATATCCTCTTCCATTGCTTGATCACCTTCTCCAAGTGCAATACTTCTCTGAAAGTCCAATTATTATTATTAATTATAATTATATAATATAATATTTAATAAGTAATGAACATTAAATATTTATATACCTCAATATTGTTATCTTGATTTAGACCCTGCATAAATCAGTTTGAGCAATTAATAGTATTATTAATTTAAAAATGTAGCTAAAATGTTAAAAATGCATTGGACTTCCGTGAATAATGGTAATGAGAAAAAATTTAATATAATGCTATTTTTAAAGATGTATAATGCCTACTTATCAGCTAAATAATGCATAAAAATATTATATACCTCCTAATTCTCATTTCTTGAGTCTTCATCCAATCTTACAAACTTCCGTTTCTCTTCAATAACTGCCATAATTTCATGAAGGCATCTATTCCATTCAGGATCTGCCCACTGTTTGTCGAAAATTGCAGTGAAGTTGCTGGTCCAGATATTGCTGAGTTTGGCTGTGTTGTTACACCCATGAGATTTTGAGATGTTTGTAATGCGAGCTGAAAAATCTCGTCTTTTAGAATCTGTGCTAGTGTGTCTTTCATTTGAACCAACATTTCATACATTAAACTTGCCAAATCACTTGTTGTGGTAATCATTTTCCGTGCACGACGTTCAGCTTCAGACATCCATTCTGTCTCATTTAACTAGAAACAGGTTCTAGCACAAGTGTTGTTTTCAAAGGTTTCTCAACATATCCTCTTCCAAATCCACCATACTTGATTTCAAAAGTCTGTCTCTGTCGAAGAATATTGTTCCCAACCTCTGTTTGTTGGGAAGCAACGATAGACAGTCCTTGTGTAGGGTACTACTCTGTCAACATAGAAAGCCTACAAAATAAAGAAATTAATGCTTAATTTTTATTCTTATTACTAATTTAAACATACTAAGTTAAATTATAAAAATAAAAATACCGACAAATAGTATTGGTCCTGTGAACTTACCTTGTGGATTCTTCATCCAGCTCTCATGAGCTTGAAGCAAAACATATATCATATACGCACACCAGTTCAAATCCTTGATTGAGTCCAAATCAGACATATTGTCCATGATTCTAGGTTTAACATATCCATAAGCAGCATGTTCAAACAAACAAGCCTCCATGAGTAGTAAAAAGTTTTTCTTATACCAACTTCCACCATTTGGATCACTTTTCATAACATTCCAAACATCTACTATAAGGATATTCACCTTCAATTTTCCCATCTTCAACAACCATTGATCTAATAAGGTGTTGTCTACCATTTTTGCTTTCCAATCAACTGGCATTCGTCCTCTTTGTAAGCCAAGTGTAAGCCAGACATCTTCTTCACGAATATGCAACTTGGTTCCATCATGCATCAACAGACTACATGTAATTGGCTCAAAATTAGACATTAGACATACACTAGTGTGCTAATTTTCCTGGTATTTCTCTGGCATCTATGTTGAATAGAGCTTTAAATCCCATGTCTATAACAACTTTTTTTTGTGCAGGGGTCATCTCCAACAAAGCAAGAACTAACATATTTGGACTCGATTGACATGATAAATCTGGGTATTCATTCGAAACAGTAGTAGTTGTTTGTGCTTGTTTTGTTCTTGCTTTGTGAGGCTGTGGTTGTTTGTCTATATTTTCATCCTCGTTTCGCAATCGTTTATTCCTATGGAAAAATAACATATTAAACTCAGTTTAATTAGAACACATCACTAACTCAAATACTAGGAAAGTTAGCATTATTGTAAGTAATAAGATGCATTTTTATATATCATTAATTTATGAGAACAAATCACTGACTCAACCACTAGGAAAGACGAAACATTATCATTTTTCGAACCCTAACAATGGATTTCTTTAATTATTATGCGAAATATACTTAAAAAATCATAAAATAAAATTTTAGGCAAAAGAAAAAAAACATTTTTTAGAGAAATAGTTTCATGCTAGAAATACAATGTTTATTTTTATATAGGAGTTTTATCGATTCATGACTCGAAAGATAGTTTAATCATCAATTCAGGACCCAAAAGATTAATTGTCAATTCAGGACCTGAAAGATCACGAAAATTCTCAATGCAGGACCCGAAAGATCATACAATTCTCTATCCAGGACCTCAATATCAGGTCCTGGATTGAATATTATTTTATCTTTCGGGTCCTGGATTGACAAATCATCTTTCGGGTCCTGAATTGATAATTTAACTATCGTTTGGGTCCTGAATCGACAATTCTCCTTATATGTATCATATATTCATGAGAACACATTAGTGATTCAAGCACTAGGAATGACGAAACATTATCATTTTTAGAACTCTAAAAATGCAGTTCTTTAAATATTATGCGAAATAAACTTAAAAAATCATAAGATAAAATTTTAGGCAAAAGAACAAAAAAACATTTTAAGAGAAATAGTTTCATGCTTGAAATATAATGTTTAATTTTCCTTTTAAACGTTTGTATATTTGTTAGAGATATCATGCCTAAATTTATTTTCAAAATGAAGTTCGTGTTCTTCACATGCAAAATAAATATAGTTTGAAAATCAACGAAGATGTTAGAAATAATCGTGCCTGCACCAGGGGAAGTTGTTTATGAGTTTCTCTTTGGAGCCAGTACTCGAAGTTTTTCGTTCAAAATACTCCGGCGACAGCTTTCGAATGTAGAGAGATAGGGTTTTTTTTCGATTGTTGCAGATTTTTGAAAGAGAGAAGTTGAAAAGTTTTTTCGAAAAGTGTAGAATAGTTATGACTGTCTTCTTTTCGATTAATGACGGTTAACCTAAATGCACGTAAACTTCAAATCGTGCTGAAGATCGTGTTGGAGATCGTGTATCATTGGTTTACTATTTTACCCCTTTATGCTTTGAGTATGTGCAAAAAATGCATCGATAATTGGACGGGATTTTGTTTAATTTGTGCCGTTGATTGAAATATTTAATGGCTCAGATATTTTCGCACACTCACACACACACACACAGATATATATATATATATATATATATATATATATATATATATATATATATATATATATATAAATATAGG
>JAPKLW010002380.1:74512-91783 GCA_026898455.1 Plectranthus barbatus | reverse complement strand
GCTGTTTTACTATCCAGAATCGTCACAGCAAGGCCGTCCTCGCCAGCGGTTGTCGTAGTGCTGGACTTTACATTCTAGAGCATGTGCAGCCGGCTTTTATCTCTCAGCTTAAGTCTAATCACCTGCGTGCATCATTTGAACTTTGGCATAGTAGATTAGGTCATGTTTCCTTTGATTCCATTACTTTGCTTAGTAAACAAGGTCATATCTCTGTTACGTCCTGTTTACCTAGGCCTGACATTTGTTCTTTCTGTCAAACTGCAAAGAGTTCTCGTTTACCATTTACTTTGAATGAAAAACGATCGACTTCTGTTTTGGATTTAATTCATTGTGATTTATGGGGACCTGCACCTATTTTATCTACTGGCTCTTTTCGATATTATGTTATCTTCATTGACGACTTCAGCAGATTCACATGGTTTTATCCACTGGCCCGGAAATTAGATTTTTTTCTGTCTTACAATCCTTTACGACTTTCGTGGAAAATCAATTCTCTCGCTCAGTCAAAATCTTTCAGAGTGATGGTGGATCAGAATTTACCAACAATGCCGTCCAACAATTCCTTCAAGCCAAGGGCATTCTCCACCGCCGATCATGTCCTTATACGCCTTCTCAGAATGGTAGTGCTGAACGCAAACATCGGCACATCACGGAGACGGGACTGGCACTTCTGTTCCAGTCGCACCTTCCAATGCCGATGTGGGTCGATGCCTTCTCAACGGCGACCTATATAATCAACCGCATGCCATCCTCTATTCTAGGTGATCTTTCCCCATTTCACGTTTTATTTGGTGCTGCTCCAAACTTCGCCCAGTTTCATCCGTTTGGATGTCGGGTTTTTCCTTGCCTTCGTGATTATGTAGCGAACAAGTTCTCTCCGCGAAGTATTTCGTGTATTTTTATTGGTTTCTCATCACAGCACAAGGGTTTTCGGTGTTATGATCCATCCACCTCACGAGTCTATATCACACGGCATGCTCGGTTTGACGAGCTCTTATTTCCCATGGCCGGCTCTCATCGCGGCTCATCTCCGACGCTATTAGATATTTCCATATTTCTCGAACCATCTATTATGCAGCAGCCCGTCGATCCTCCAAAATCACCAGCGCCGCCGCCTCCTCGTCGTCCATGCACCTTATGCCCCGCTGCCTCGCCTGAGCCATCACCAGCACCAGTTCAGGCACCCGTTCCCATGCCACCACCGGTCCACCATGCTGAGCCTGCACCGCCTCTGGACCCTCCTCTTCATCCGATGGTTACTCGCGCCCGGGCAGGGATCTTCAAGCCGCGTCATCTTGCGTACTACGCAAACACGGCCCTACATCATGCCATTGATGCAACTTCCGAGCCAAAAAGATTCAAATCAGCTGCCAAGAGTCCTCTTTGGTTCGCTGCTATGTCCGAGGAGATGGCCGCATTACATAAGAATCAGACTTGGGACTTGGTACCGGCTCCCCCCGACTGCAACGTCGTCGGCTCTAAATGGGTATTTCGCACGAAGTATCGATCCGACGACAGCATTGATCGACATAAGGCGCGGCTGGTCGCTCAAGGATTTTCTCAAATCCCTGGTCTCGACTTCTCACATACCTTCAGTCCGGTTGTCAAAGCTACTACTATTCGGGTCATGATTTCTCTCGCCGTTGTACATAATTGGCCCCTCCATCAGCTTGACGTCAAGAATGCATTTCTCAACGGTCTTCTCACTTCGCCTGTATTTATGCGCCAACCTCCAGGCTTTGTTGACCCTCGTTATCCGAATCATGTTTGTCATCTGAAGAAGGCACTGTACGGGCTCAAACAAGCACCACGTGCGTGGTTTCAGCGCTTAAGCTCGTTTCTCTTATCCACGGGATTCAAATGCAGCAAATCGGATACATCTCTATTTATCTATTTGCATGGGTCCGTTCGGCTATATCTTCTCGTATATGTCGATGACATAATTCTGACCGGCAGCAGCTCGACGCACATCAAGGCATTTATTGCTCGGCTCCACTCAGAATTTGCTATTAAAGACATCGGCAAGCTCAGCTACTTTCTAGGGTTCGAAGTCACATATTTAAAGGATGGTCTTCTTCTATCACAAGCCAAGTGCGCACGGGACATCCATGCCCGTACGGATCTTCTGGAGGCCAAACCAGTCGGGACGCCGCTTCCGCACGGCCTCACACTTTCCCAAGACGGCGATCCATTCTCCAATATTACTCTCTACAGATCCATCGTCGGCGCCCTACAACATTTAACAATCACTCGCCCGGACATATCTTTCGCCGTTAACTTGGCCAGTCAATTCCTCAAGGCACCTACGATCGAGCATTTCCAGTGTGTCAAGCGAATTCTCCGCTACGTCAAAGGAACTCTCTCGCATGGCCTCCTATTTTCCCGGCGTTCGTCTTTCGACTTGACTGCCTATTCCGATGCAGATTGGGCGCGTTGTGTAGACACCCGGCGTTCCACATATGGCTATGCTATTTATTTAGCTGGTAACTTGGTTTCTTGTAGTGCGAAGAAACAACCGACCGTCGCTCGATCTAGCTGTGAATCCGAGTAACGCGTTATGGCGAATACAGCTGCTGAAGTAGTCTGGCTTTCCTCACTTCTACGGGAATTGGACATTCCCCTTGCACGACCACCTCGTCTATTCTGTGATAACAAATGCTCGATCTTCTTAACTCAAAATCCTATGGCTCACAAGCGCGCAAAACACATCGACATCGACTATCATTTTGTGCGCGAATTGGTTCAGGCCGGAAACTTGGTTACATAATTCGTCCCGACAGATCTCCAGATTGCCGACATCTTCACTAAAGCTCTCCCTCGACCCTTATTCGAACTATTTCGGGACAAGCTTCAACTCACGTCAATTCCGGAAGTTTCGCTTGAGGGGGGATGATAGAATATTTCTCAAATAATATTAGATATGCTTCCTAGATTTTATATCTAGGGTTTCCTATAGTATCTAGGGTTTTCTAGTTTACGTATATCTTTTTGTACTCTATATATATTCATCAATAAAGTATTTTATTTCTTGCGGAAAACCCTATCAATTAGGGTTTAATTAAACTTGAATTATTTTTTATATATACAGAATTTTTTGGGACTAATTTCATATATACAATACAATTTAAAAGGATTAGATTATCATACAATGATAACTATAAAACTATTTTTTGAATACGATTAGATTTTGACTTTTTAGAATTGCTTAAAATAATTAGATTTTTACCAATATATAGATAGATTTAAATAATTTGTACATTATAAATAACTAAATAGAAAAAAAAATTATAAGGTTATATCATTGAAGATTTAAAAAGAAAGTTAAAAGATTTGGGA
Organism: Plectranthus barbatus; assembly: GCA_026898455.1. Taxonomy (NCBI): domain Eukaryota; kingdom Viridiplantae; phylum Streptophyta; class Magnoliopsida; order Lamiales; family Lamiaceae; genus Plectranthus; species Plectranthus barbatus. Next base: position 88,447 of record JAPKLW010002380.1, on the reverse strand, counting down.
ATATCTATTACAATATATTTATACATGTATTTTAGTTATTTTATGGTTGTTATATCAACTATATTTTAGTTATTTTATTGTATTTTACATATTTGTCCCCCGGTTTTGTTTTAATATATATATATAGATTTAATTGACTATTAATTTGAAATGAGATTTGAATTTAGGCTCATAATTATTAAATTTTAGCTCCAATTACCTTAATAATTCGAAATAATAGCAATTTCAATTTACACCCATATTTTTCAATTAAAAATATTCAAATTTTGATTGAAATCTAAATTTATGTCTGTAATGATTCGAATTTTAATTCAATTGAACAATTAAAAAAAACTCCTAAAAAAAATAAAAAACAACTGCAACAAAATTGATCAATCCAAATACTCGTATGTAAATAAATTAAATCATTAATTTATTTAGTTTTTAAAACCAGCTAGATGATAGTTTTTTTTTTTTTTGGAATAAACAATAAATTGATACTACACTAATAGGAATTATGAAAAGTAGGGGCATTTGCACAAATTTTGCTATATTATGTATTTTTTTATAAAAGTTGTTATTTTTTGCATGTGTAATAGTCAAACTTGCTATTTTAGAATTTCACTCGAAAGATAAATATACAAGAAATTATATCCCACAGTTTAGTTCTGTTAGACTATTCTTAACAGCAACCATTCCGATCATTCAACCGCTTCAATATAAAATTAATTTTCCTTTCCTCCACATCATCAATATCATTACAACCTAACCACAACAATACATATTCTATCAGCAACCACCCAATCATCCAACCACAATATTATACATAATCTTTATCTAATTTTATTTTCAAAATTAAAATTAATAATTATAATTAAAATAATAAAAATTGTAAATTGTTGTAAGGAAATAAAATTAAAATTAATAGCTATAATTAAAATAATATAAATTATAATTTTTTGGTAAGAGAATTAAATAAAAGTATATTTCATTGATCAAGCAAAATAAAATTACATCGATTACATGACACAACATTGAAAATAAGGAGAGTTACATGAAATTAAACCACACATTTAAATTACAATGTTAAAAATGGAAGTACAATGCTAAATTTACATGGAAATAATTCTTGCGTAAGACGGACGCATGAGATTGATTATTTTTTATGAATAGTGTAAATCAATACAATATGGTGTAATATATATGTTTATTAAAAAATTAAAATATATATATATATATATATCAAGGTTAGTCTCTATTTGTAGAGAATGAAAAATTAGAAATGTTGGTATATTCTTTATTTAATTTAATTTTATTATTTAAAAATAAAACTTATATCACCATTACTAATTTACAATTGTATTTAAATAAGATTAATTAACCAATAAAGTAAAGACACTTGTTTCCATTTCATTTGCCAAAATAATAAAATATCGAGAAAAAAAAAGTTAGTGGGCCATGGGACCTAGAGGTTGGAAATCCATCTCAGGCAACCGAGGTCGGTTGTTTTTGTTTAATTTCAATTTTTTTTAAACATTTATTTTCATGTGGCGGTTGGTTTTTTTATGAAAGCTCACCGTTAGAATTAGTCTTATGGAATTTTGTCCTCCTTTGTTGACTCATCAATTAAGTGTTATATGGCGTTGAAGTGGCATTAACTCAATTGGCGCCACATCAATGCCATGTGACAAATGATGTGGCATTTTTATTTTTAAATAAGTTTTTATTCTTACTATATTTTAATTTAATTATTAATATATATATATATATATATATATATATATATATTGTTAGTCTTTTCCATATTATTATTTTTAATTAAAAGATTCTATTAATTATTGTTAGTTGTATCTCTCTGCACTTATTTTTGGAAAACACAATCTCCACATTTATATGACGTGAAATGCTATCCATCTCGTTGTTCTAATTGCATTATGCATTTACGTTAAACGTGGTATCAGGTTTTATTTCAATATCATAATTACTAGATTTGCACCCGCGCGATGCGCGAATCAAATATACGATTTTTTATTTTATAATATTAAAATTTAGTTAACAATTTATTTTATGTATATCTTAATGTTTTTAGCAAATCTTTTACATATATATAATTTTATTCATTATTTTACTTAATATAATCTTAATACAAATTATTCTCTATTTGATTTAAAATATTATCTCATAAAAGATATTATATTTATTTTAATTAAAAAATAGTAAATACAATAAATTATTGAGATATAATGTTTTAAATAAAAGTGATAAATATAGTTTTATTATTTTTTTAATAATTGTTTACTATATATCTATATTATAATAGTTTTGTTATTTTTTTTATCATTGTTTACTATATATCTATATTATAATTAGGATGCCTCCCACGGGAGAAGACGAATGTTGTAACTTTGGTAGCGGGAAGCCAATTTTCAAACACGGCGACCCCAAGATTTCGAATGGAAATGCTACCGCCCACTTTCCGGGCATTTCGGATGTATATCATGTTGTTATGTTTAATGTTTTCTATCTTAATATCACATCTTCTTGTCCGTGTAATAAATTTTGTAACATGGGCTAATGCCAAATATTGTAGGGAATACTGTCCCTTAAAAGACTGTTAACCCTAAATTGTGGGATAACCTATCTTGTAAATTTGTATCTGTCAATTGATGTTCCTTATCAAAATCCCGAAGAGAAATCTTCTTTAACGCACTTTACGTACCTTGTGAATGAATGACCATTTAATGATTATCCCGAACCCCAGCTAGAGGCCGAGGCCGAGGACGAGGTCGAGGTCGAGGCCGAGGACGAGGACGAGGACGAGGCCGTGGAAGAGGCCAACCTCAAGTTAACCCTGATGGACAGAATCCGAATCAAGGCGATGGACCCCAACATGAAAAAAATTGGGAACAATATGACGAGGAGATGCAAGCACCTCCCGCTGAACCTAGAAAGATCGGGGAAATCTTTACCCGACAGAATCCACCGCTGCTAGATGGAACCGAAGATCCACCTAAAGCTGAAACATGGATAAAGTCCATGGAAAGGATCTTCTGGATACTTGACTGCACCGACCGAGAGAAGGTCCAGTGCATTTCTTTCCAACTGACTGACGAAGCCGAACGTTGGTGGGATACTTATGTGAAGACGCTCACTCCTGAGCAAGAGGATGCCCTAACTTGGGATCAATTTAAGGCAGAATTCTACACCAAGTACATCCCTCTGACGTACCGAGTCCAGAAACAGACAGAATTTCACCGCCTAGTGCAAGGAGACATGTCTGTAACGGAATATGACCGGATGTTCAACAGTCTGTCAAAGTATGCTCCGGACGCAGTGAACACCGAACAGAAGAAGGCACTTCAGTTCATGTCTGGACTGAAGACAGACATCCAAACTTCTCTTGCTTGTTTAACTGGGCTAGATTATACCGACGCACTGCAGAGAGCTCTGAACATCGAAGCAGCACTGAAGAATGGACTGCGAGCTGCTCTCTTGGCCAACAAACCTGAGCAACCCACTGGATCAGGGACTAAAAGAAAGCAGGATGATATTGCTCAGACTTCGGCAACTGGACAAAGGAGAAACTGGCAGGGCAGTCAGAATTTTCGTAACAATCAAACTGATAATCAGAGGAATCTCCAGAACTAGTGGAACAACCGCCAAGGAAACTTTGCTGTCAAACACTGCAACCGCTGTGGAAGAGACCACCCGGGAGAATGCGCTGCACTTCGTGCCAACTGCTACAACTGCGGGAAGATGGGACACTATTCGTCACAGTGTCGCCAAGGCAACAATCGTCAAGACTTCCGAAATCAGCGCCAAGGCAACCAAGGCAATACCCAGCTACGAGCATTGCAAGGCCAGTAGAAACCTAAGAACAACCGCAACCGTGCTATTCAAGCCAAGCCGATTCAGCATGTGCCTCAGCAGCCGCAACCGCAGCAACAACCGCCGCAGCAGCAAAATCAACATCAGCCAGCTCAACAGCCAGCACGTCAAGGAAGAGCCTACGCTCTTGAACAGCCGAAGGAGAAGGAAGATCAGGGAAACCTGACAGGTATGGGAATAGTAAACCAGTCACCGATTATTGTGCTTTTTGACACTGGTGCATCACATTCATTTGTATCTGAAGACTGTGTTCAGAACCTAGGGCTTAGTACCGAGAGAACTAAGAACGATTTGTGTGTAATCACTCCGACCGGAGGATCAACTCTCTCGAACCTTGTTTGCCCGACCCTAGAAATCTCTTTTGGAGCATGTATTTTAAAAGCCAACGGTTTGAACGTTCTGCAAATGAAAGATGTGGACGTGATTCTAGGAATGGACTGGTTGGAAGAAAACCATGCCACCATCCGATGCAAGGACAGGATTGTGTCTTTTGAACAAGCTGGAAGAGAACCAGTGTACTTGCATAGAGTTCGGAAAGGAAAAAGGATTCCCCTAATTTCTGCCATGCAAGCACACCGACTAGCCAGCATAAAAGATAGTCGAGCTTTCCTTGTGTACCTTAACGAGGATGACAAGAAAGACATTAATGTCAGTGACGTAGAAGTCGTCAGAGAATTTGAAGATGTTTTTCCCGATGAGCTACCTGGACTGCCACCAGATAGGCAATTAGAGTTTGTTATTGATCTTGAACCAGGTGCAGCTCCTATTTCAAAAGCTCCGTATAGAATGGCCCCCAAGGAACTGCAAGAGCTGAAAGTGCAATTGCAAGAATTGCTAGACCTGGGATTCATTCGACCCAGTGCATCGCCCTGGGGAGCGCCTGTTCTCTTTGTAAAGAAGAAAGATGGATCTATGCGTATGTGCATTGATTACCGCGAGTTGAACAAACTTACTTTGAAATATAAGTATCCACTCCCAAGGATAGACAATCTCTTTGATCAACTTAAGGGAGCAAAGGTCTTTTCGAAGATTGACCTTAGGTCCGGATACCATCAGCTTAAGATCCGATCGACGGATATTCCAAAGACCGCTTTTCGAACAAGATATGGCCACTACGAGTTTGTAGTAATGCCTTTTGGATTGACAAACGCGCCAGCTGTATTCATGGATCTTATGAATCGTGTGTTTCATCCATATCTAGATAGTTTTGTCTTAGTCTTCATAGATGACATCATTGTGTACTCGAAGAGTGAAGATGAACATCGAGAGCATTTGAGAACGGTCTTGAGAACCCTGCGAAAGGAGAGACTGTATGCTAAGTTCAGCAAATGTGAATTTTGGTTGAAATAAGTGATGTTCCTAGGACATATTGTATCCGCTGAAGGAATTAAAGTGGACCCAACAAAGATACAAGCTGTGAAGGAGTGGGAAGCTCCTAAAACCCCGAACGAAGTTCGAAGTTTTCTTGGACTGGCAGGTTATTATCGCAGATTCATTGAAGGATTTTCTAAGATTGCCAGACCAATGACTCAACTTTTGAGAAAATGAATTAAGTATACTTGGACTGAAGAGTGCGAAGCGAGTTTCCAACGTTTGAAGGAACTCTTGACGACTGCCCCAGTCTTGGCAGTACCAGAGGCAGATAATGTAGGGTTTGAGTCTACGATGGACAACACGAGTTGCCATTAATTAAATTCTTGCCAAGGATCGTTCTTAGGATACCAGGAATAAATTTTAATTAAATAAATCATGCGATCGTATGCATGCTCCTACAATATTAATTGTAGAGGATGGATTTAGAGAATACCTGATTTCACCGTTTGATCTACAGATCTAGATCGGAGCCAATAACGGTGAAATAACCTTAGATCTGAGATAGAACGCTGGCGATGGATAGTTGTTCCTACAGATCTGATCTTCTGATCTGTTCCCTTGCTCCTTGGAAATCTGGTGAGGATTATCTACCAAGTTGAATCCGAGATCCGGAGGAAACGATCGATTTCCTCCCACAGATAGCCGCCGCCACTCTCTCTCAATTATACTGAAAAACCCTAGTTTTTACAACTTAATGATCTGATAGAGAGAAGGCCTATATATAGTGTTAGGGTTTTGAGAAACCCTAACTCTAATGGGTTGTGAGCAGTTAATGGGCCAGACCAGGGATCAAATGCAAATAATAAAGTGGGCCCTCTTTATTAATTAATCATTCCTTGTTCAACCCAGAACATAATTAATTAATAAAACATTGTTTTAACCTTCACCACGGTAACAATGCTGACTCGCCCCTTTATTACCACGTTATTAGGAACGGGTTGCACCAAACTAACATGATCCACATATTTAAGGTTATAGACATTCATTAATTAATTTGGCTTATGACAATCAGCCACAATTAATTAATCTCTTATTTCCTGAGTAATGCCACTCACCCTTTTTCATTTATGCCTGAATTAAACAATTCAACCTGCAGGGTTTAGCATAATGAACCTTGTGAGCTCCTCAGGGAATGTCACCATCCTGAAACGGATATGCTTACCTAAACCTCCAGACTAAGCAGGCCACACACAAATTGCCAACACCCAAAATACGGGTATAAGAGTACATGTAAGACTCGCCACCATGGTAAATCAAAGTGTGGTCAATCTGCGTGTGCCCCTTATCCTTCAGTTAGGTTTAAGATCATAGGAAGTATATTAGGGATCTGGCTCATTCATATGTCAATGAGAATGACACATCCCACTGTTGATCCCATCAATACATAACTATGTACCGACACATCAAGTAGCTAGGATAAGCCCATTTATGAACTGATGTGCCACAGCTTAGACCGACAGCCTATCCAGGGACCGTCTCAGCTGTGATACTGTTTATATCTCGCTAGGTCAAACGATTCATATGATCCTCTGTGATCTCCTACACACCATATGATCATCCCTATAGGCGAGATAATAGGATATTATGGTTCGTTGTATGTTAGTTCTATCAGACAGCGAGTATTGTTGCGGCAACATATATGAAGACCAGTGTACAAAACACTTAATCATATATGCTTTCAGTATATAATCCCAACAGATAAAGACTATGAGCTGTATACTGACGCCTCCAAAAAACGGTCTAGGTTGTGTATTGATGCAAGAAGGCAAAGTGATTGCATATGCATCACGTCAATTGAGGACGCATGAATTGAACTACCCAACCCATGATCTAGAACTAGCAGCCATTGTGCATGCACTGAAGATTTGGAGACACCATCTCTATGGAGCTAGATGTGCAGTTTTCACTGACCACAAGAGCCTCAAGTATTTCTTTGAGCAAAAAGATCTGAACATGAGGCAGAGAAGATGGTTGGAACTAGTAAAGGACTATGACTTGATTATTAATTACCATCCTGGTAAAGCTAATTCAGTAGCTGATGCGTTGAGCAGAAAGGCTCCGGCTAAAGCGTGTGCCGTGATAGCGCAAGAGAACGAACTAATCAAGGATTTTGATAAGTTGAATCTTGAAGTGATTCCGCCACCAGAAACGGTGAGCATGAGAATAGCAGCCTTACTGGCAAGTCCTGATCTAAGAACAAGAATTGTGGAAGCACAAAGAAAGGATGAAAGTTTGGAGAAGATACAACTTCAAATCCGCGAGAAGAAAGTCGCAAACTTTCAAGAGGCTTTTGATAATGCCATAATATACGACGGAAGATTGTGTGTGCCAAAGGTCGATGATTTGAAAGAACAAATCATGAGAGAAGCACACGAAACACCGTACACTGCCCACCCTGGAAGTACAAAGATGTACCAAGACTTGAAGTCAAAATTTGGTGGGAAGGCATGAAGCGAGACATAGCCCTGTTCGTTGAACGATGTTTGGCATGTCAACAAGTAAAAGCTTTACATCAAAGGCCGTATGGAAAGTTACAGCCGCTTGACATTCCTGAATGGAAGTGGGACGCAATAGCTATGGATTTTGTAACCGGTTTACCCAAGTCCCAAAGAGGGAACATTGTTATTTGGGTAATTGTGGATCGCTTGACCAAAAGCGCGCATTTTCTGCCGATTCAGATTACGCATGGATCAGATAAGTTGGCCCAGCTTTATGTCAAGGAAATCATACGATTGCATGGACTGCCAACGACGATCACATCTAACAGAGATGCAAAGTTCACATCTCGATTTTGGACTAGCTTACAGAAAGAGCTCGGAACTCGATTGAACTTCAGCACTGCCTTTCACCCTCAGACTGATGGTCAAACTGAGAGAACCATTCAGACTCTGGAATATATGCTCAGAACAGTTGTTCTTGACCGAGGGTTGAAATGGGAAGCTGTTTTACCATTGATTGAATTTGCATACAACAATAGTTTTCAAGCCACCATTGGAATGGCCCCATTTGAAGCACTTTATGGAAGAAAGTGCAGATCTCCCTTGTATTGGGATGAAGTTGGAGAACGGAAGGTTTTAGGACCTGACTCAGTCGCTGAGATGATAGAAATCGTTCGACAGATCCGTGCCAGAATCCAAGAAGCTCAGGATCGACAGAAGTCTTACGCTGACAAAAGACGAACCGAGTTGACTTTTGAAGTTGGAGATAAGGTATTTTTGAAGATATCGCCCTCTAAGGAAATTATTCGCTTTGGAGCTAGGGGTAAGCTTAGACCTCGATATATTGGTCCGTACAAGATTTTGGAAAGAATTGGAGCCGTAGCATATCGTTTGGCTTTGCCACCGAGTTTCGGAAATGTTCATAATGTCTTTCACGTGTCTCAATTGCGGAAGTATGTCTACGATCCCAGACACGTTATTCAACAAGATGAAGTTCAGCTTCAACCCGATTTGACTTATGAAGAAGGACCAGAGGCAATCATGGATTTCAAAACGCAAGAGCTCCGCAACAAGAAGATCAACCTTGTCAAAGTTCTTTGGAAGCATCATGGCACTGAAGAAGCAATGTGGGAACTTGAAGACAAGATGAAGGAGAAGTATCCCGAGCTATTCATGTAATTTACGAAATTTCGGGACAAAATTTTATGTAGTAGGGGAGGATGTAACACCCCTCGTTAAATTAAATGTAATTATCGAATTTCTGAAATTTATATTTTGTTATCGAATTTAATTCGAAGTTATGCGATCGATTTGATTTGAAAACTTATTATTTTGGACATTTATTAAATTGCCAATCTTATTTCAAGAAGAATAATTAAATATTAAATTAATAATTAACCTCGATAATTTATTTGATGACCCGACATTTTCATATCGGGATAATATCGATCGATAAATATTTGCGGGTAGAAAAAATATTACAGTCTCCCGTGCAATGACGCGAAGAGATGTGGAGTTAATGTGAGGTGATGTTAAAGTGACCGATGTGACAAGCGAATGACAACCACTTTTACCTTTTTAACTTTCGGTAATTCCGAAACTACCCTCGCCTCCCTTCTATAAATAGAAGGTTTCATTCACAAGATTTACTTTCACTTTCTCTCTCAATTTACTCCAAAGAAATTCCGGCGAGATTTCCGGCGAACTTCCGGCAAGCTCCGACGAAGCTCCGACGAAGAGTTTTTAAGGTAAAACTATACCTTTTCGGAACCCTCTCTTCGTTTCCTTTCCATTTCCAACCTTAGAATCTCTTTTCTTCATGTTTTGAAGTAAGAAATCAAGGAATCAAAGGTTGATCAAGCTCACGAAGCTCAACAAACATCCTAGAGGTATAGATCGGACCTCCCTCTAGCTATTTTATCGATTTAAGCATGTTATGGTTTATGCCCTAGTTTATAAATGTCATGATCTAGGCTTGATATTGAGTTTATGAGTACGTATGCATGTTTAGCATGTTATATTATGAGCCTAGAAGCGATATATCGACGTAGGAATCGATTTGTGTTGATTTTGGAGTTTTTTTGGTATATTTGCCCCATGTTGAAATGTTATCGTTAAATCTCGATTCCAACATGTTTTGATAGTTAAAATCATGTCTAGACTCATTATACTTGTTAGAAAACCATTTGGTGTTGTTAGAAATCGATTGGACGAGCCCGGATAACCGTTTGAGCCAAAAACATAAATTTCCGCCGAAGTTAAAACAACCTCTCTTTCGGCCGATATAGGGCTTGCGTTGGTCGACGCGGCCGTATCGGTCGACACGAGGAACATGTCGGTCGACATGCTTGTCTCGGTCGACGTGGAAGCCACGTCGGTCGACACAAATCCTTGCTCTATTCTTTCTCCGTCGACCACTCATATCGGTCGATGCATAATACATATCGATCGACACACTTGCGTCGATCGATATACATCCATCTCGGTCGACACAACCCATATCGGTCGACATACTCTTCATATTGGTCGACACATTCGTATCGATCGATATATGCTCATTTCGATCGATGTAACTGCGTCTGTCGAGATGCACTCCATCTCGGTCGACACAGGATGAAATCTCAAATTTTTGACTTTTCTTTCTTCGATCAATTCGATTTATCTTTCATATCTTTCGATACCCTTTATACCAATCAACTCAAATAACATTTCCTTAAATTCTAAATCCTTCATTCAATTGATTCAAATCCAAATTGGTTTCGTTCGATATTCCTTGTATCAATCAACGAAGAAATGTTATCTTCCATAACTTCTCCGAGAATCTTTTCAAATCAATTTGACTTGTTTGACTGAACTCTTGTAACTCGAACTTCCTTTGAAGCTTATTAAACCTTAACCTTTAAAATCTTAATTCGATCTTCATCTAAGATCGATAATCTCCTCGATTATTTTGTTGAAACAACTTGATGAGTTCTTAATACTCTCAAGCAATGTATGATGATTCACAATGAAACTTCTTTCAATCTTAAACTCTTGAAAGTGCATAGTCACTTGACGAAGTCATTGTTTTGATCAATCAAATTGAATTATTATTTATACTTCTTGAATTAATGCTCGATATTGAATCACGAGCTATTGAATTAATGTTTGACTACCTTGTCCGTCAAACTAAATTGACAAATCATTCTTCTATATCTTTATCCGATGGCTCAAACTTAAGAAGTCCAAGATCGATTAAGAGTCTAGAATTATTGATGAGTTAGATTTTAAATAATCTATCATCCTTTGAGGATTTACTCGTATTCCTTATGTAATAGGAAAGGGAAAGAAGAAGATCCATTTCTAGATCAACAATTCACGTAACCGCACCTACTCAAGGTGGGCTTTCTTTTACCCCTATATAGTGGGCCAAATTAAAAATATGAAAATGATGTTTTCTTTTCAAAGCATATCAAGCATGAAATGAACATGATTTGTTTTAAACTGCTTTGTCATTGCCTACTGTTTTGTGTTTGCTATCTGTCCTCTCAGTGGGGGAACCCCACTCAGAGAAGAACATCAAACGTATCCAACGTGGATGTTGACTCTGCATATTGCGAGTCTTATCGATCGTACCCAGGTAGTGAAAGAAATACCATGGGTTAGTGCACTATGATGCTGACATGTTAGGGGTCATGCCCTACTCGGACTAGCATCGTGACTATGGTAGGTGGCCACCTCCCAGTCACATAATCATTACAAATAGTCTAACTAAGTAAAAAGGAGCATGCTCATTCATGAAATGTTTTGGTGCAATGGGAGGATTTCAAACTTAAAACCCCATGTGCAACCCGATTAAAAAGGCATGCCAAACTTATATATATGTATGTTTTCGGGCATGTGTTCACTAAGTACAATTTGTACTTAGCCCCTCGCATTATTTCTAAAATGCGCAGGTTAAAATGCGCAGGTTAAAAGAAGCTTTTGGAGCAAGAGTACGAAGTAGCAGAGGAGTGGAGCTGAAGACTCATCTTTTGTAATAGTTAAATGTGGAAGTGTGTATCTTCATATACATACTCCTTGATAACTTTCCGCTGCTAAACTCAATGTCATTTGATTAGACTTTTGTTACCATCAAACTTGTTAAAATCTCTGATATTTGATACACTCAATAAGCTACGATCCCTTCTTGAGGAGGCACCCCTTTAATATCTTTTGCTTAACTTGGGATGAGTGTGATGATTCTTTCTTATTTGCTTGAACTATTCTTATCAATCGATGTCCCAAGTGTAAGTCTCGTACCCGATGTGCCTCATTTCTTTGAATATTGCTATGTTATTAAATCGGGGCGTGACACACCAACAATAAAAAACCTCAAGGTGGAAATTCGCTTGTTGTTGATGGTTGGGTCGACGAAAGAGAGAACGTGAAATGAAAAATAACTCAATTTTCTTTTATCCGATTTCTATATATAATATCTAGCGGCACTTCTAAATTAATATTGTAGTGACAACTGTTTTAATTATTTATGTTTATTTAATTAATTTAATAATTATCTATACATATATCAATAAGTCGAAATTTGATTATTACCAAATTTCGTACGAATCTTGCATTTTGAATCCGATTAAATGAATTAATTTGTAACATTAAATTCCAGTAGTCCCCAACTTGGTTAAAAAATGTAGCTTCGAATCGCGAGTTATTGCTAATTTGAATCCAATTATCAAATTGAAACCCTAATTAATGTACTTGCGTTTCTATCATAAAATTTCACTCGCATGCTCGTTTGAAGCATGCAGAATCATACTTATCGACATAATCTCCAAAAATTAGGCATGCAAGCGGTTCCGTGAATTACATCTCAATTCTCAATCGATTCTGAAGAAAACTCAAATAAACCTTAGTTAATTTGGTTTTAAGGTTTATTAACTTTGGGTTATCACACAATTTTTGTGATCTTTTATGTCTAGAATTGAGAATTAATTTTTAGTTACATAAATCATCTTTTGGGTTCTGAATTAATAATATTTCTAAATCAAAATATGTTGTCTAATTTGAAGTTTGGTCTGAAATACAATTAGAAAATTCAAAATTTGCGCTCAAACATTATTTAATTTTATATTTGACATAATAAATAAAATTAATGTAATATAATAGTAAATTACTAATAAAAATATATATACGCTGCGCATCGCGCATATGACAAACTAGTATATTAAACGAGGAAAATCGATAAAAACAATAAATTTATATAGGAATATATAAATTTTAATAAACCAAAACTATACACATTGTTGAGGTTCGATTTACGTATAGAATCGGAGCCCCGAGAACTGTGAATAATATGAAAGCTTTACAGGGAATCGGCAAACTAAAGTATTGGTAGTGAGATACAAGAAGTACGAATGACTGATCTATTGACTACTTGCTAAGCTATTTCGAATGAAAATGACAATTGAAGTGTAACGAGCGTATATGAGTTTCTTGAATAAAAATTTCGTCCGTTTACAATGACTTGAGGAGTTATTTATAGGGGTTGCCTTTCCCTAGGGTTTCCGCGCCGTTCTCAACCGCCCGGAGTCGAGCCTGCAAATTTCGGGGTAGTTGGCTGATCGTGGGAGCCTAACGGTTCTGGATCCTTCACATAATAGCCATTGGTTCGTATGTTGAGTTGTTTGGGGAGCGAGGCGCGTGGTTTTCCATCGAGCTCCTTCCTTCGTCGTATCGAGCTTAATCGAGCAGCGAATGGTATTGATCGAAATTCTTTTGGTACTATTCGAACTACTTCCATCACTCGAGCTGCTCATCACTTGATCCTATCCAGTTCGAACTGGATGTTCTTCCAGTGTTTGGGTCGATAATGGGCCTAGCCTAAGGTTAGAACCCGACTCGATATTTTTATCAGGTTGGATCCAGTCCGGACCTCTAACACACATCACTTATTTTGTAAAAATAATATATCTTTATTTATTTTATTTACTATTTTTAGAAATAAAAGAGTAATTTATTTTGAGGGTAGTTTTCTGAATTGTACTTCTATTTTATAGATGTTATTTGATCTACTTATTTTTATTTATTTTATATATTCAAATGTATAATATATAGTAATATATATTGTAATGCATAAGGTTGAAAGTTGTTGATTAAAGTAAAACTTGTATAGTGTGAAGAAGAAGCTCTTTTACTTTTCTAAAAGAAAAGTTTATTTACAAAAGAATGCCTATCATTTCAAAAAAAAAATTGTAGTTCTACCAGCTACTTGTTAATCTCAACT
>JAPKLW010002380.1:0-74502 GCA_026898455.1 Plectranthus barbatus | reverse complement strand
CAAAAAAATAATAATGACAAAATGTGAATTCTTACCAAAATTCAATATAAAAATAGAAAATGATTAGATATTGAAATTCAAAGGACTTACTCCCATGGCACATCGCTTGCATGTCGCCATTACCCTTCCTTATTTTGATACATGAGTTTATAGTCACCATTTTCTTTGCCTGCAACGAAATAAGATTAATGTATAATTGTAATCTTAATTAATGTATAATAATAAAATAGGAATTACATTTTCCAAACAAGGCAATGAGTGCGAAAGGAACGATGGATGCTGATGGATGCTGAGATCAATCTTCCTCGTGATTCCAATGCCTTCGATTTTCACCTTCACTTACATGCTCGGACTCCTCCTCCCGCCGCCGCCGGCGTTCTCGACGTTGACGTAGTTAGTGGCGGCGATTGTGGTGGCACAGCTGCTTCCTCCAAGACTTGACCGGCGGCCAGCCCACCACGCTCGAGTGCGAGATCCAATTGGAGCTCCAAAGAGAAGAAAAAGAATTAGTCACATTAGATTAGACGGTCGTGTTCGTGTATGTGTGTGTGTTTATATATGTGTGGGTGGGGAAGGAGAGAGAGTGGAGATGTGGGCAACATTTTGACAAGGATGCCGACCCCACCCAAATGCGCTGCTCTTCCCAAATTGCCGATTCCCTCTCTCTACTTTCATTTCTTTAATTATACGGAGTAAGTTAATGTTTTTGCAATTATAATTTCCGTTTTGTTGTGCCTTCCCCTCAGGGGCGGATGCACATTGAAAGTGTACCCCCCAATTTTTTTTTTCTTTTATTAGGTATATAGATTTTTTCTTAGTATTATTTATGTATATTTTACAAAATGTACCCTCAATTTATTTTATTTATATATTATACCCCTAATTTTAAATTTCTAGATCATCTCTCTTCTCTTTAATTCAACGACGTTAATTCTTTTAATCGAAAATACAGTCCTATACAGGGACAAAAATGTCTTCTTCTCTTAAGAGATTATGGATTTAACATTTTTTTTAGGAACATTCAGTTGAGTTTGTAAATTTAATTAATGCATATTAGTAACACTCTCTCCTTACTTGATACAAAAAAAAAAAACTCTCTCCTTACTTGTCAAGAGAAACATATTTTAGCATTATGCCTAGATCATTATGAGTAACATTTAATAAAACTATTTCGATACCAATGATATATTATTTAATTTCGAACCGTTGATGACATGCACATTGTTTAGTCGTTTAACTTTAAATTACTATTGGGATTGTCATCTTTGAAATGAGATTAACTATACTAACATTATTTCTCTCTTGGGAAAAAAAAAATTGATCATTATATATTAGTTTGAATCATTTTTCTAAATTAGTGTAAGATATTTTAATAATGTTTTTCCATAAAAAATATCTATAATAGTTTATTACGAAAATGTAGTAATAAATTAATTAATTACAATCCACTGCATTACGTTACAACAATTACAATCACATTTTCTTTGCATTACAACAACTCAACTACAATTTCGGTTCCTCCATAATTAAAAAAGAGGAGGTGGGTTGTGTATATCTCCCACTTTTTTCTTAATCTTGTTTATCTCTAATTTAATCATACAAAATAAATCTATTCATCCATTTGTGTCTTTTTAATTAAGTTTTAGAGAGCGCATTGTATTTGTTGGTAAGAAAGAAAGAAGGGAGATTTAGCAATGAAAAAGTAGAAGAGGAGGGACATGTTATCCTCTTTTTGTCCTTGTACCTTCAGACACTAAATCACTTGCCACCCTAATCTTTCTCTTTTATCCATAACATAATATTCTCCCCAATATATTTTCTTTTATACATAAATATTATAACTTCATTAAAAAAAACTGAGCATTTCAACGAATTTTGATTAGTTGAGAGTTGTTATAAGATTTTGGATTGAGGTTTTTACAAGCAAAGATTTTTTTACCCCTTTGAATTTGGATTAGCGTATTTATGAATTTATTGTTACCTTCTTGAGATTTTTTCTGCTCCTAAGTATTTCACCTCTGATCCTATAAAACAATCAAATAATATATGAAATACTTACTCCTTTAAAATTCAAAATGCCACATATTATCAATTCAAATAGCCAAATACATCATTTTCTGTTTTTTAACTTCATAATTTTAAGAATCTCTTAATCATATCCAAATTATTTTTAAACTCAGAATATAGAATTATAATTAATTAATTCTGGTAATTGAATTATGATTGTAAAAATCGATAAGTGTTATGCTGGATGCTTGGATATAGTTAGACATAAGAATTTGAAAATTTTCGGTTCAGTTGTAGACTTAAATAACTTAAATGTAGAAGAATGAGTTAAATTGAAATCTTAGTTTGTTTTGTTTTGTTTTGTTTGTACAAGTAGAAGAGCATTTCCATTAAAGGAGGGACAGTGGGAAGTGCAGTGTGCCTAAGGAAAACGACAAAATAAAGTTGAAAGGATTTTCATTCATCCCCTCAAACTCAACACAACAAATACAATAATTTAATTTGCTTTGCCTCACCCATCACCATCACCAACCACATCCAAATCAAATCCCATAATTTTAAAATCTTTGTGTTCCATGCTTACGATTTAACCAACTCCAATCCCATATTTTCAATTCAATGACTAAAGTCTTTTTTGGATTATATTCGTACGGGATTCCCCCTCATCGACTTTCCCCACCCCACGACAAATTTTAAATTGAAAACTACCTGATTTTATTTTTATTTAATAAATAAACGAACTAGCTATTTTAATAATTTTTTCTTTATTTTTTGAATATTTAACTCATGTGGAATCAATAAAACAATTTACAGCTGATTGTTTTTCAAAGCATGTTCAACTCATGGCTGATGTGGGAGTAAATTAAATTTGATTTGGTCCATTTTCTTTCTTTTTTTTTGTTCAATTCAAATGAAGTAGAATGCTAAATGCTTCCTCTGATTTATTTCTCCATATCCAATTCACAATTGATATGCAACTAAAATGAATTATATTATATATACATCTTTTATGATAACAAACTTGAATCAAGATATATCAACCTTATTTAAGCACTCTTGTTAAATAATCTAGTCGATAAATTTTATGAGAATATATACTACTTAACTAACATCCAATTAATATATATACACCGAGTTGTGCAATCTTGATTGATCATTAAATTATGTGTTCGTCGTTGATAATAAAGTTAAATAGCTCTACTGTAAATCAAGCAATATCCTGTTCAACCCCTAATAAATATTGAGAAGAAAAATGATTAATATTGTAGTAGTTCTTTATAGAAGGAGAAATGAAAGGAAAGAAGAAAGTAACAAGTCAAATTAAAGAAACACATGCTCCCAATGTTGGTATATATGTTTTGTTTATGTTTGAGGCGTAAATAAGACACTTATGTCTGCACACAAATATAGAGATGGAGATGGAGGTACAACAGTTGATGCTGAGGGTACAGGGTCATAGTTGGGGGGTTGCTAACAATTTTGTCTGATGCAATCCCCAATTGTAGAAATGAGGGAGGGAACAAAGGTCACGTGCATCTCATGAGCAATCAATTCTTTGTCGACACCATTACTCATATTCCACTTCTCTCTCTATTCTATTTCTCCCCACGTGTACACAACTGCATCATTAATTATTTTTTTAATCTATCTTTTAGATAAAACATAAATATGGAGTAGTTTGGAACAGGGTGTCAATGGTTGGACTCAAATTAAATTAGTTTTATAGAATTAATTTTACTTGCCCAATTCCAAATATTCAAATTAAATGATATTAATTTAGTTCATGGTTTGAAGTGTGAAATTATTATATTATTTAATAAAAAAATTAGAAATGCCTATATATATATATATAATATTCAGGTTATTTTTGTCATATTAAATCTTTATAAATCAACATTTTGTTCCATCTTTCTTGCTTTTTCCATTTTTCTCCAATTTATAGTTGATTTATATCATTTGTTAAATCAATGTTCAAATCAATTGAAATATTATATTAATTTTATTGTTTGTACTATTCAATAAATATTATTTTAAATTGTGTAAACTAGTTCAATCAAACCATTTTAATATGATATGACCGATTTAGTTCAAAATAGTTATTGGCCAGTTTAATTTGTGAGAATTTTAAACTATTTATTTCAGTTGGACCGATAGTTACTGTTCAACCTACACATGAACACAGAAACCACCCCTTGAAAAAAATTTAATTAATTAAATCAATTAAAATCTTCTGTTATTTTTTTCTTTTTTACATGACGCAATTTTTGCATAAAACGGTTGGTTGACTAATGCCTGAATTTTGGGCTGAAGCTTCAAAAATAAGTATTTTAATAAAGAAAGAATTTTAAACTTATAATACATTTATTATGAATGATAATATACATATATACTAAAATCAAATATTTGAATATTTATTAAAGCCAAAAATAATTAAATAAAAATACATAAAATACTAAAAACTTATAAACAAATTTCGAACTATAACAAACTTGAATATAATTTACTTTTCAATACTCGAGAAGCTCAATGAATACATTTTCTCAAATAAATCGGAAATATCAAAACAATCTAAATAGTAGTAAAAATATATTAATGACAAATACACAGATAAGACGGTCTCACCATTTTTATTGTGAGATAAATCTAATTTTGTATTTTAATTCATTGAAATGATGTATTTATTTATTACAAACGATATATTTCTTTGTTGTAAATAATGTAATTTTTTATAATTAAAAAATATTAAAAAAAAATAATATAATTATCTTTTTGAAATGATGTACTAAAATCCATATCAAAATAAAAATAATAATGAGATCGTCCAATTCAATATTAATAATTGGTTTATTCATAATAGTCCAAATTTGAAACTGAATCCCATCCTTTTAAAGCAACAGGCAAAATGAGAAGCGATCATGTGCGGCGGGACCGCATGAATCGCTCATGGGACCGGACCGGTCTCTCTCTCTCTCTCTCAGTCAGTTTGCATGTTGTTTTTAAAATCTTCACAAAAACCTTTCAATTCTTATATTATTAACATTAATAACAAAGTCAAAGAATTAAAAACACGTTGGGAAGGTCTCAGGTTATACACACATAAATGGTTTAGGCGGGTTTTATCCATTAACTTTACTCAAACTCATTTAATATACCCTAATTGAGGATTAATAAACCCTAATGGGATGGATAAACCCATTTGGATATAGATAAAACTTGCCTAAATTGTTTAGTCGTGTCTAATGCAATTTTTTGCCAAACAAGTTATATAGTAATTGAAAATAAAACATAAAACATTTAAATAATTTAAAATAAAATAAAAACTAAATTATACATAAATCTCAATCTCAATGATCTTCTCTGGATTCCAATACTTGCGTTAATTCCTTTTGCTTCTTAATTATATCCCCCATCATGATTTGTGATCTTTTTTCATAATTATTTGAGATTTGAAAATAATATTAACAAACATAAATAATTGTTCTTTTATTGAAAACTTTAGTAAAACTCGATTAACCTATGTAAGCATTCGTCATCGGCAATTTCTTCAAGGTCATGAGAAAAGCTTTGTTTTGTTAACACACAAATTGGAATTAAATGTGAAATTTCATCTAACTAAAAATAAGATCTACTATGCATCCATCAATCATGATTAGAGAACCATATCTAACACAACCCTTTCCTATAATTTAAATAACTCATCATCAAAATCTATTTTCTCATAAAGGATGAGACATGATTGCATTATTTTCACCTAACAAGATTATTTACATTGAATTTCATGACTTTGTTCTTGAAAATAAATAAATAAATTCACATCTAGATATGTATGTACATGAGTGAGTGGCTAATAGCTACCAAGAAGCAATTTTCATAGGATTCTTTGATTTGAGCTAGAGTGCTATTAATATTCTTGCATATTTTGAAAAATTGTTACATTCAAAGAGGTCCCAATTTTATTTATTTATTTATTCTTTGTGGTCGACAATCACACAAGAAGTTGGACAATTGGAAAGTAACTTCTCACGTTGCATATAGAATGTGAGGTTATATTTCATTACACAATTTGTCGGTCGAGTCTTATTTTAAATGGTAATTAAAAATTCCTCGATGATGAGTTGAATATTTTTCTTGAATTTATGAAATTCATTTTCTAATTATACATTGATAACTACTATCTTTCGTGATGATAAACTACAAGTTGCGTTTTAGGTTAGGAAAAGAGAGGAGGTAAAAAAAATTTGATCGTTTTTTTTTTTTTTTGGGTGGGGGGTATTGGATTCGAGATATCTGATATTCAGTATTTTATACAAATAATTAAAACGTTTTGAGGTGTTTCGTTACTTTAGTTTACGACTTAATGAATAAACAATTGTTTACCAGTTTTTGATCTATTTATTTGGGCCTAGAAAAATTATGTTTTGGGCCTGATAAATTATCCACTTTGTAAAGAGGAAATAATGACTAAAATGAGGAAGCAAAAAGGACTGTCTCCACGTTTTATTTTTGGAATAAATTTATAAATAGTTTCTTTTTTTTTAATAGGGAAATGAATTATTTTTAGAAAAAAAATATTTATACAATTATTGAAAAAAAAATCATGAAATAAACTAAGATCTATAACATAATGTTAAACAAGATTTCCACTTTTGTAAAAGTTGTAGTTGGAGTGATTTTTTTTTTTTTTTCTCAGAAGGTTTTGAGCTCAGATAAATTGGTGAAGGTGAGTTGCACATGTTTCTTTTGTCTGTGAGCTCAAATTAGGTTAAGTGTTGGTGTTGATTTCAGAGAAATAAAATTGTGTTTTGCTGATTTTGATTTTATAAGTAAGGTTGCTTGAGATGGTGAGTTCAATGACTAGATGTGGTTGGTTGTTATCTGCTACACATTCTTTCTCTCTATAGAGTTAGTTGCAGTGAGAGAATCGAATCCAGTTTTGTGAGATTTAGAGAGCTTCGCTTTCTTGAGTTTTCTGTGAATTTCTTGTACAATAAAATTTCCTGTGGGTAAATCCATTGTATTGTTTTGTGTTTCTGCATGATTCAAGCTCGATTATTCCATAACTAAATCTCTTATGAAATATTTAGCACTGAGATACTTTTCAAGAAATCGACCCAATTTCATCTTATGCATTCATCATTTTAGATTCAAATTATAAAAATAGGTAAATATTATGCAGGTCAAATCTCATAATTCACCCTACAAGAAAAAAAATAATCTTCCCAAATATATGAATCCACAAAAATAAACTAATTAAGATAACTGATGAATGAAGGATGGGCATTGACCCAAATTATCAAAACAGAAAAAAATAAAATAAAAAAATACTAGTGTTTCTGTTGCAAGGAAAATGTCTTGTGATTTATAATATTAAATGATTATTTTTTCTTATATATATATTTATTCATTTACAATTATATTAGCAGTTTACCATTTACTTATTGTGGACTCATGTCAATATGCTAATGTATTGATATCCACAATATAATATAGGTGCGATCAATTTTAATTATTATCATCACCTCTAATGTATTACAATATCAGTGGTGGACACATTAATATATGTTCACGGTGGATATTGGAGTATTTTTGTTTAGATTAGATAGTCATTTTGTATACACTTACTCCTCCGAAATCAATACACACACACACTTATGCTTGATATTTGAAATTTTGAACCATGCCTTTTTTTTTTTTTTCCTGAATAATTTCAATTCATAGAGGCACCTATTTTGTTTTACTCTGCAAATATAGGGTAAATTGCAAACAACACCCTTTCCTAATGGCAAAATTATGCACAATTCCCCCAACTACCTTAACTATCGAATTATTTCTAGTCTTTAAAAAAATGATAGCATCTCACGTACAAAAATTTTGGAATGAAAAATATGGATTTAAAGTTTAAAAATCCCAATGATACACCAATCAATGGAAATGAAATAATAGACAGCATGATGGATGAAAAATGAAAAATGGTGACAGCTAGTTGGAATAAAAAATGTGGTTAGGCTGCAAAGTTGAAAAAAAAAAAAAGAAAAGAAAAGAAAGAAGAGAGTGTGGGTGTGGGTGTGGGTGTGGATGAAGTGAAACAACTGTTAATTGACAGTCCAAAAACATTTGCCTGCAAGAAAAGAAGCACTCATGCATGTGGATATCTTATGATGATTCATTTTGTTTTATTAGTGGAATCATATCATTGAGCAATTGATATATTGCACCCCCACCCCCTCCCCACACCCACATTTCAAATCAAAGCTGATTTTCATTGTTTCATCTCTATGTATATCTATCTCTCTCTCTTAGAGAGAGAGAGAGAGAGAGAGGACAGCCTAAAAGATCACTACAATTTTGATATGTGTACCACTAGTTAGTACAATTATGAGTTCATACACTGTTTTCAGGTTTTGGAGCTGCAAATACTAAAATAGAGTTTGCCCAAATTTTGGACCCATTTGTATTTTTTAAATGTGTACACATACACAGAGACAAAGGATAAAATAGACTGTAATGTATAATGTGATTTTAGATTGTTTGATTAATGATTCAGTTTATTAATTGTTGAGTTTATATGGAAATATACTGTTTGGGCTTTTTCAAATTAAAAACACCACTCTCAAGCATTTTATTTTACGAAATAGAGGAAGGAAAAGATGATGATTCGAAACCTTTTATTTAAAATTCTTTACACATGAGATGTTCATCGTTGAAATATCTTTAAAGAAATAAAAAAAAATAAAATTATTCCAACATTTCCTTTTTAGAGTAAGAGATGAAGAAATAATCAATCGCTAGACCTTTGAAATTCAAAGATCTTTACATGTGAGATTTGTGTTAAAAAGGCATATTATTAGGTAAGAGACAAACTACTCTCGAACAAAATAATATGGGTTTTCTAAGTAAGTTTTATTTAATAACTATATATATACTATTTACTGTTTATTGTTTTCAAAACTAAATATTGAGGATTCTCAACAATATGTGTTGAGGCTCGAATTTTCAGATTAGACGGAGCTCTTTGAATCGTTAAAGAGAACAACAGATAATAGCAAAAAAATGATAAAAACAACGCAAGAACGATATAATACAGGATATCAACTCAATAATAATAATACGAAATCAACGAAAGCAGTAATTCAAACTAGGGAGCTGCGGATAGTGTAAAGACATCAATTCAGTACAAACCTCAACAGAGTTTTTGATGGAGATTCAGTTAGCAAGATATATCAAGATATTTTAAGAAGATTTGTTGAAGATATTAAAGAAGATTTGATATATCTTGATAAGATTTGATTTAGTTTTAATTTGATTTGATTTTATTTCAAGATTTGTTAGGATTTAGATTCGTTTTATTACAAAGATATCAAGATATATTTGTTGTATATATTGATAGATTTGATTTGGTTTCTAAATTTATTTTCCTATATAGATAAGGTTTAGAGATTTGATTTTCTCCCTATAAATTGAGCTTCATATTCTCATTGTAATTCAGTTTTCAGTTTAATAATATTCATGTGTTTTATTCTCCGATTATCTGAAAGCTCTTGAATTTATGTGGAGTACCTTGAAATTCAATATTGACTTATCAATTATTTTAAAATATATATTTGGGGGCCATAAGTATTTATTGCATCTCAATTCTAAAATCGAGATAAGTATATTTCAATTTTGACACCTAAATTCATACTTATCTACAATATTTAAGATATAATAAATTTATTCTTATCTAAATTGTTAACTCTTTATGATTTTTAAATATAAATATATTTTTGTAATTAAATCTTAATTTTTCTCTTTATGTTTAATAAAAATATATAATTTTTATTAATTGAATCAAGTATGTATGTAATTGATTATAATTTTATTCATTAAATAATTGAAATAACTAAATATATATATACACATATATAATGAGATGTAATTTTTTCGGGGCCCCTAGGCCGAAGCCCCTCAGGCCCACCTTCACGGCCGACTCTGTCGACATCGACCCTGTGCCTTAGGCGCTTCTGAATTGCTCCCATTTTCAGGTTGATTTGAGATGTGTGGGCTTTGGGTATGTTGAGCCTATGTTTCGTGGGTCTGCCCCCAACAATATGCACAACAATAGATTTTACAAAATTCACTCTCTCAGCTAGTTATTCTGACACCAGCTTGGGTTTTGAAAAAGTAGTTACTTAACGAGCGACATATTACTTAGTCGTATTCAATAATCTACTCCAATGCTTAAGGTATTAGGTTTTAAATCCAATGTGAAAATTTAAAAAAGCAGTAAATAACACAAAGAATTTATAGAGGTTTGGGCAAAACCGTTCAACATCCTCCCTTCAGACTCGTAGTCTGGAATACATTAAGCTGGGGATTGCAAAGATGTCCTACGATATATTTCTAGTTGGCGAATGCCCGTGTCCACCAGTCCATTTGCACACTCACCAAGTCTTTTGCACTCTAGTTGTGAGACTTTTAGTTTTTCCCTAGAATGTCTGCTAGTGGTATACACCCGTAATAATTAACTACTAAAGTAGTGGTAACTTCAAGATGCATGTTTTCTTACTTGGAAAGTAAGAACATCGAGTAGCTCTTGCAAGATGCACAAAGCCTCGTAGTAAAAAAGGAACACGAAAAAGCTGATAAAATAATTTAAAAACTTTTAGTGATTGAGTATTGATAGCTTTCGTGAATCAGTTTGTGAGATTTAATTTGCAAAAGGTAACCTTCTCTAGAAGGTTTACAACCTCTATTTATAGGCGCTTATGGGAAGGTTTGAAATTGGAGCCGTTGGGAGATGAAAGGAACACGTCCAATTGAAGTCTCACCTTTCATGATTTGCAGTATCCTATCTGTTAGAGCAGGTGAACTTTGCAACTTTAGTTAGAACGGCTTCTAACCAGTCCGAGTAATGTCTGTTGGTGGATTCCTTGTACGAACAACCTTTAAGGATCACAAACTTCAGTTTCTCCTTTTTTTAAAGTCAGGATTTGTAAAGCGTCCGACTGTCTTGGCTTGCTTGTGTCTATTCTTACTGCTTGGAGCTTTTGCTGGTAAACTTCTTGCTGGTGATGCCGTGTCTGCCGGTAACTTTCTAAGATGAGGCCTTTTGCTGATGAAGGCATTTCAGCCAGCAAACTTTCAAATAAGCTCCTTTGCTGATGAATTGAGTTCAACCAGCAAAATTCTGAAAGTTTGCGATTAGCTCTGGTTTACAATTTGGTAATTCATATATAAGACATTACAAATACAGACTAATTCAGCTAGAGACATACTAACTAGTGGTATGTTTGACTCATCAAAACATTAAAATAGAAAAGAAATTTCTAACATAATTTCCCTAACACACAAGAACTTGAATATATAATAGATGCATGAAAAATTATATACTACTACAAAAGAAGTCAAATTACATATTTAATTTGTGATGTGGGAACATTAGAATTTCATTAAATATATTGAAATATGTAAAATATTAATTTCATTTATCTTTATTTGCATTGATTATTGTGTCATTTCTTGTGGATAATACATTAGGAACGGAGGGATTACTTGGTAGAATATTGATCGTAGGGTCACTTGGCTTTGTACCGATTTTGAATTGTAAATCGAGAATAAAAGAAGAAGCATCGATCATGTCATCTTTTACTTGAATTCAATGTTATAGTAAAGTTGCGAAGTATTATATTATATTATATTTGGATGCATACACACAGTATTAATATGTATGCATGTAAATAGTGATAGTGTAGATAAAATTGGGAATCATCTGATCTCAATTAAATTGCATATATTATACTTTTCAGATGTGATGCTGAGTGGCTACTTAAAATAAAAAATAAAAGCTGCAAATTGTCAGCAATATATTCATCAACATCATAATTGTAAAGGAACTAACTTTCCCAGTCTAACTGTTCAGGCCATGACCAACATTATCTTTCTCTATTACTCAAAAATAAATTCCACCATCTCAAGATTAACATATATTTTAGTTAAGATAAAGTAAAAAAATTATAGATAAGATATTAAGATTTATTTGTTCAATTATATCCAATATGGTGATATCTATTAATAACAAATATTCATAGTTATCTTCACATAATATTGAACACAAAAATCTCGTTTTCAAAAAATGAAATGTTTATCATGATTTAAAAGAAACATTTGTCTATTTACTTGTTATTGCCTCGTCTTTTTACAATTCACTAATTTATTTATTCGATTGTTAAAAGGATTCTAACCATAAAGTGACAAGGTAATTTTTCTTTTCTTTTGGATATGTATATAGTGTTTCCCTTTGAGAAGTTTTGTTGCATGGTTTCAGAATTTCTGTACGCATAGTTGACTTGTTTTTCTTGCATGATTTTGTTTGATTTTTTTTTTTAGATTTTTGTTTGTTTGTTTAATTTTGTTAATTTTAAGAGTTAAACACACTGCAATATATTTTAAACAAAAAAAAAATTACTGCTTTAAACATATTGACTTACTTAAAAGATGGAATGGTTGTCCTAATACATATATTGCTTATACAATTTGTCAACGATGCCTGTTACCGTTGAATAAGTTTATAGAAACTTTTCGATTAAAATCATATTTACGATCAATTATATCATAATAAATATTAAATGAACTTGCTTTAATATAATATTAAATATTTTATTTTATTAATATTCTTATTTATTATCATAAAAAATAGGGATACTTTTTTTTTTTCTTCCAGAGGACCTTCAAAATCACTGGGTCGGCTGGATATATACAAGATTAATTAACATATTAAGCATTTTTATATTAGAAGAGAGAATTTATGTAAACTATTAATTTTCACTCTCTTCATGAGTAAAAAGTTGAAGAAATATGGAAGAATAGAAAAATATAAAGGGGTCTGTAATCATCATATATATGAGGCCCAGAAAAGAAGGGAATAAATGAAAGCACATATGATGGCATGGTCATTGTCTTCCAATAATTGAAATATCATGTGTTTTTCTCCATGCACCTTTATGTGTCACATATTTTCGTGTAGCATCAACTTGAGCAAACCTAATACTCGCTCCGTCCCACTACAATTGACACACTTTTTAAATTGGGCGTCCCAACCAAATTAATACATTTTTAAAAATGGCAACTTTTTCACACTCAACAATAAAATATTAATCCCACTAACTCATTCTACACTCACAATTCTTAATTTTCGTGCCGAAAAGAAACAATTCAACGTTCATTCTTAGCTATCAAAAATCCATGCATGAATAGGGAACAACCCAACTCTTAGGTAGGTAGCTGGTATAAATAATAAAGCCAGCAACCCATACACTATATAGCCTTATAATAGATCGATCACACAAATTGAAGTAATATCGAGAGAGAGAGAGAGAGAGATGGAGGGCAAAGAAGAGAATGCAAGATTGAAGAAGGGGTTTTGGAAAGCAGAAGAGGATGTGATGCTGAAGAAATACGTGGAGACTCATGGAGAAGGCAACTGGACTGTAGTGTCCAAGAAATCAGGCAAGTTTATATATACTCCATTAATTTGATGGATATTAATTCATGGACACCATTGTTGTTATGGTTATGGATGCAGGTCTGCAGAGGGGGGCGAAGAGCTGCAGGCTGAGATGGAAGAACTACCTCAGACCTAACATCAAACGTGGCCTCATGTCTGAAGATGAGAAGGATCTCATTATTCGCCTCCATAAGCTTCTTGGCAACCGGTAACTAATTAGTTAACTATCATTCATTCACTCATTTTATATTTTAATCATACCATAATTACCCATTTTTATTTGCTTTTTGTGTACATAAACCAAATATTAGATATATCATTTACTTTTTTTTTTATTTTCCCTTTGATGTTACCTAATATATAGTTTAGGTTAGTTATCAAATGTACGGATATTTTGATGACTAATTAATTGATGATCATTAATGATCTCCCCTTATTAGGAAAAAAAAAAAAAAAAGAATAAACCAAAAAAAAGAGTAGAATCTTGAGAATTCACTAGCTTCTTTACTTTTTTTTTAAGGAAATGAACTGAATTGAAAGGCAATCTCACCCTATCATTTCAAGATATCCCGGGTAACTACACAATGCTGCTTTATGGATTTTTTAACTTGCACACTATTCATTCCACTTAGATCAATCAATCATTTCATTCATGGTTTTTTTTTTAAAAAAAATTGAAATAAATTATTTAAATAAAAAGAATTGTCCCCAATATACTTCGAACACTTGATCGATTGACTGTAAGCATCCTCCCCGAGTTGTGCAGTTGGTCGTTGATAGCCGGTAGGCTTCCGGGGCGGACCGATAACGAAGTGAAAAATTACTGGAATACCCATTTGAACAAGAGGCCCTCAAGGGCTCAAATTCAAGCTACCCCGGTCGAAGAGGACAATCCGGTAACCACAACAACAACAGAAGCAATGATGCCACTCGGCACAAAGTCCGAAGAGGAAAATATAGAGATGACTGCTAGTGGTGCGGGTTCTTGGATAGAAAACCTGAGAAATGATGAGTATTATCATCTAGACTATGAGGGCTACAATTACATGCCCATTTTGGACGAGTTGGTCTATTCGGCGTCGTTTGATTGTGCGGAAACAATCTTTAATTTCTGTAGCTTGAATTAATTAAAGCTATTTATGCATGTTTGTGCTTCCTGCAAATCTGTGTTGTACTCTACTTACTAAGTGTTTGTACAATCAGGATTTGCAGCCGTTTCAAATATGAAATATATATATGGCCAGTTCATTAATTAATTTGTAATTTCCCATTCCTTAATGTTTTGGATAGACATTCCATATGTAAAGAATTCTGATCGAATAGAAAGAGCAATGAGCCATTTTACTATAATTGTAATATATGTTAGACAAATGAGTTGGTTATCAATCAGAATGATTATTTTCGACTAATTAAAGTTAAAACTCAATAAATTGGCTTATTCTTGACAAAACGCGTTTCTCATTTCTTTTCGATTTTTAAAATCTCTTATTAGTTCTAGCAACTATTTTTATATATGGAGTTGTAGTATATATGTTAGTTAAAATTGTTTAATTTTCTTTCAATTCTGGTTTTTCTTTTTCATTTTGTGGAAGGCCCAAATCCAATTCTATAATAACATGGGCTAGCCCAAATCTGCCATGACTACTTTGTTTATTTTAATTGTTTTTAAGACTTGAATATATTTTTGTAATGCATAAATGGTTAATAACCATTTTTTTTTTCATGGCTGACTTTCTTTTTAATCTTTGCCGGATTATTATTTAAATAATTTATCATTGATATAAATTATTAGGAATTTTGTTAGAAATATTCTTCATCTTATTTTATGGTTTAGTGGATCAAAGACTGTGAAAGTCATCTTAGTAGTTTTCAGCTTAGGTCCAAAAACATAAAGTCTTGTACTCCTTCCGTCCCATGTAATTAGTCTCATTTGGTTTTGGCATGATAATCAATGTTAGTGAGTGTAGTGAAATTAATATTTTATTGATGAGTGTAAAAAAGTTTGTCATTTTAGGAAATGAGACTAATAGATGAGACAGACCAAAAAGGCAAATGAGACTAATAGAGTGGGATGGAGAGAGTATGTTTTTTATCGAGTTATAAGCTGTTTAGACTAATTCAAGAAGCCTAGCACAAAAGCTGAAGACCGAGCATAGGAAATCTTGAGATTTGAATAAGTGTTTATGCGTGAAACTTGGTTTAATCAAGTATGGTTAAGGCCTATACTGAGTTTGGGTACTCGATATTATTGGTTTTGTGTTTGAACATATTTGAAGTAAGTAAAGAGAGGAAAAACGTTTTTGAAGGCTAGAGTGGGATGAACACTTTTATTTTTCTTTTTTGTGTATCTTTCAATATTACAGCGACTCTTTTATAGCTACAAAAATACAACAACCATGGTAACTATGTAAACAAGGTAAATGTTCTAATTGATACAATTCTCCTTGATTATATCCTTGATTTAAGCCTTGACTTTTTTTTTTGTAGATTTACTTTCCAACACTCCCCCTCAAGTTAAGTGGCGAGAATTCCGATACTTAACTTGGAAAGAACACTCGACATGCTCCTAGAATCGACCGCTTTAGTGAGGATATCTGCTAACTGGTCTTTGGACGGAACATACGGCATTGTAACGATCCCTTGTTCAATTTTTTCTTTGATAAAGTGTCTATCCACCTCAACGTGTTTTGTTCTATCATGTTGAACTGGGTTCTCAGAAATGCTTATGGATGCTTTGTTGTCACACATTATTCTGCATGTTTTTCCTGAGTATAGACCCAATTCCATCATTAACTTTCGCAACCACAAAACTTCTGTTAGGCCACTCTTGATTCCTCTAAACTCTGCTTCTGCACTGGACAATGCTACTACTTTTTGTTTTTTACTTCTCCAAGATACGAGATTTCCCCCAATCATAGCAAAGTATCCCGCCGTGGATCGTCTATCAACAGGGTTTCCAGCCCAGTCTGCGTCTGTATATGCTTGTATCTCCAGGTGTCCGGTTCTTTTGAAGAGTATCCCAAAATCAAACGTCCCCTTTAGATATCTGACAATTCTTATAGCAGCTTCCATGTGTTCGAGCTGAGGTTGATGCATGAACTGGCTCACAACACTGACAGCATAGGCAATGTCTGGTCGGGTGTGAGAAAGATAGATCAGTTTTCCCACTAGACGCTGGTACCTCCCTCGATCAACTGCTTCAGCTCCTTCTCTGATTTGAAGTCCATGGTTCACCATAATAGGAGTGTTTGCTGGTTTGCAGTCCAGCATCCCTGTTTCGGCCAACAAATCTAAGGTGTATTTCCTTTGATTGATGAAAATCCCACCTTTTGATCGCAGTACTTCAATTCCCAAAAAATACTTTAGATTCCCTAAGTCCTTCATCTCGAATTCTTCGAACAGGTTTTTCTTCAAAGCTTCAATCTTCTCCATATCATTTCCTGTCATGATCATGTCATCAACATAAATAATGAGACAAGTAATGAGATTTTCTCGCCTTTTTATGAACAAAGTGTGATCTGAGTTGCTTTGAGAGTATCCGTGCTTCTTCATAACGATCGTGAATCTTCCAAACCAGGCCCTCGGAGACTGTTTTAGCCCATATAGAGTTTTCTTTAACCTGCACACTTCGTTCTCCTTGAATTCTTGATCATACCCATGTGGTGGCTCCATGTAAACTTCTTCCTTCAGTTCTCCATGTAGGAAGGCATTCGTCACATCGAATTGGTGTAACTCCCAGTCTTTGATGGCAGCAACATATAATATTACCCTGACCGTGCTCATCTTTGCTACAGGGGAGAAAGTTTCAGCATAATCCACTCCATAGGTCTGAGTGTACCCCTTTGCAACAAGTCGTGCTTTGTACCTCTCGATTGTCCCATCTGGCTTCCTCTTGATTGTAAAAACCCACCTACATCCAATTGGTTTTTTTCCTGCAGGCAACTGACACTTCTCATAAGTGTCATTTCTAGCAAAGGCTCCCATTTCTTTATCCATAGCACATCTCCAATTTCTGTTGAGAAGAGCAACTTCTTCTGAGTGTGGAATAGTTTCTGCATATAATTCCTTCTCAAACTTGCTGGCATCTTCTGAAAGATTCACTGTTGCAAGCAATCCAATAGAGTACCGAGTACTTCCTCCTTTTTCAGGTGAATATCGTCTCGATGGTACGCCTCTATTGGATCTAGGAGGCAGCACATAGGCGGAAGTAGACGGCCCTTGATCATCAGCTTCAACTTCTGCTTCCGACTTATCCGTATCAGAGTCTCCTGCTATGGATATCGGAGAGGAAATTATTGGGGATGGCACTGGTGGTGGACTATGAGTTATTGTTTCCGGAGTCAGCTCAGGCGTAGAAACTTCAGTGTTGGTGGCATGTTGTGGATCTGCTGGTGAGAAATCTGAATCTATGAGCCAGCTTAGTGAGTCAC
This sequence comes from Plectranthus barbatus, assembly GCA_026898455.1. Lineage (NCBI taxonomy): Eukaryota > Viridiplantae > Streptophyta > Magnoliopsida > Lamiales > Lamiaceae > Plectranthus > Plectranthus barbatus. The sequence goes on along the minus strand of JAPKLW010002380.1, from coordinate 56,583 downwards.
TCCTTTCCAGAATATCTATACTCTCCCCCTGACCGCTGAGTTGGCTAAAGAAAAACTTTGTTTCAAGAAAGGTGCAATGGATAGTGGTATGCATACGGCGAGTTTTAGGATTGTAGCACCGATATCCCTTTTGATTAATACCATAGCCCAGAAAGACACATTTCTCTGCACATGGTGATAATTTAGTTCGTTCGTGTTTGGGAATATGACCAAACACAGAACAACCGAAGATTTGGGGTTGAAGAGTGAGAGGAGTGGGTATTTGGGCTTGAGTGACTAACATTTCAAGTGGTGTTTTGAGTTGGAGAATTTTTGTAGGAAGGCGGTTTAGGAGGTAAACTGCAGTAGCTACTGCTTCAGGCCAAAATTGTAGAGGAACATGAGATTCTATCATTATTGCCCGAGTTATCTCGAGTATGATGCGATTCTTTCATTCCACTACCCCATTTTGTTCGGGCGAGTAGGAGCAAGAGGTTTGGTGGACTATTCCTCGTTCAAGACAAAAGTTTTTCATAGTGGTGTTGACAAATTCCCCCCCATTATCAGATCTAAGAGTTTGAATTTTTTTGTTAAACTGAGTTTGGGTCAAGGTATAGAAGTGAGTAAATTTTTCAATTACTTGGGTTTTATTCTCAAGAAAGTACACCCATGTCATTCTAATACAGTCATCAACAAATAATAGGAAATATCGAAACTTATGACTATTTGAGACAGGTGAAGGTCCCCAGACATCAAAATGAATTAATGAACATAAAGAGTCAACACGAGTATTAGTTGAATGAAAAGATTGTCTATGGCTCTTAGCCAAAACGCAAGTTTCACAGGTACTAGGGTTATACTTAGCTAAGTGAGGAAACAAAATATTTAAATACCCGGAAGACGGGTGACCTAGCCGTCTATGCCATAGCCAGATTTCTCGCTCAGAAGATCCATGTGCCAACACAACAGTGCTTTTAGGAGCTATCTCGTCAACATAATACAAGCCCTCACGTTCTGTGCCACGTCCAATAATCTCCCCAGTCCTGATATCCTGCAGAAGACAGAAATGTGGGTGAAGCAATAGAGTACAATTTAGCTCTTTGGTAACATGACTGATGGATAATAATTTATGAGACAAGGTCGGAACATAAAGGCAATTAGAAAGACAAATATTTGGAGAGATTCTAACAGTTCCTGCTCCTTTAACAAGAGTTAAGTCTCCACTAGCGGTCTGAATATGAGTCCGTAGTGGTTTTGAAGAGCTCAAAAAATCAGTTTTGTCAAAGGTCATAGTGTTAGTTGCTCCGCAGTCAAAAATCCAATGTTCATTTTTCTCATTTTTTTTTACGAAAAGTAGCACAAACAGTAGCAATATGACTTGTTGACTTATTTAAAGAATGAGATATTTTAGAGGGGCCTTTTTGCAAATTATGGAGAGAATTATAAAAGGAAGAATTTTTGGGTTTGGTTAAGAAACCAAACCCTATACCTCCTTCTCCCACAGACGGCGCCGCCTCGTCACTCCCGAGCTGCCCGCCGTCGACGTGCTCTGCCCCGCCGTCGACGTGCACTGTCCTGCCGTTGAATCGCTCTGCCTGGCCGCCATTATTCCCGAGCAGCCCACTGGCGAATCGTGCTGCCTGCCCCTCGCCATCGAATCTTCGCGCCATCTGGCCCCCGCCGGTGAAACGCGCTGCCTGGCCATCGACGCGGGTGCTGCCAGCGTGTGTCGCCTGGCCGTCGACGTGTGCTGTCTGCCCCCCGCCGTTAAATCACGCCACCTGGCCCGCGCCAGAGACGCGCGCTGTCTGGCCGCCGCCCGCGTTGAATTGTGCCACCTGGCCCCCGCCGGAGATGCGCGCTTTCTGGCCACCGTCGAATCGCGCCACTTGGCCCCCGTTCGCAACCCCTGCAATTCCTCCGAAACCAACGGTGCCCTCGGATTGCTTGTTGGATGGCGACGGGTCGCCGACTTCTCCTTCTGTTTTACCAACAGCGGCTTTTCCTTTTGCGATGGGAGGCTTATGGTTATCCTCCCACCATTCCGGGTACCCGACGAGCTCGAAGCACATCTCGCGGGTGTGTTTTTTCTTGCCACAATGGGAGCACTGTAACTTTGACCGATCAATCTTGGGCCGCGATGACGGAGCTCCGGAGCGGTTGAATCGTCCTGAGGCTGTGGTCTGACGTGCGCCGAAACCGGACCCTATGGATCCGGTTTGTTCTATTCCAGTGAGGTTTGTCGGCTGTAAGATTTGTAGCCGGGCAGCCTCTCTCCTAACCTTGGAAAAGGCCGATTGAACTGAAGGTATGGGGCTTTCTTTGAGAATCTCTCTGCGAGTAGGATCGAATTTTTGATCCAACCCGGAGAGAAATTGATATAGTCGCCGCTGTTCTTTGATGATTTGGTACTGTTTAATCCCTTTTTCGCAGCAATTTATGGGATTAGGATCTCTTCTATTGATGTTCATCCATACGGTTTGAAGCTCATTCCAGTAATCTTCTAGCGATGAGACTCCTTGTTTGACTGTGTTTGCTTTGAGTTCCAGGTCGTACAATTGAAAAGGATCGGAACTACTTCCATACGTCGTTGCTAGGCTCTCCCAGATTGCCCTGGAGGTTTGATGTTGGGCAAAATTGGAGACTAATCTTGTCTCCATATTTTGTATCAACCACGAGAAGACGGTCAAATCCATCTCTTCCCATTGACCGTATTTGGGATCTTTCGGTTCAGGAGGAGGAGGGTTACCCGTGATGTGGGATAAACGTCCCCTGCCCCCAATCGCCACTTTCATTAGTCTTGCCCACAGTGGATAGTTGTGGCCATCCAACTTGAAACCCAGAGTGATGTTTTCTGAATTTCTCATTAGATTGGCCAGTTGAATTGTGAGATCTGAGTTTTTTTGATCATCTGACATTTTGCTGGTGTAGGTTGAAATCAGGATTGGAAATCTGCCTTGATGGGTTCAATTGGTCTGGGAAAGATATATGAACAATGATGAAATTTTTCTGAGTTCAAGAATGGCTGAAATTTTTGGTTTGAAGGGGTATAGAGACAGGATGTCACTCCTGCTCTGATACCATATTGGTTTTGTGTTTGAACATATTTGAAGTAAGTAAAGAGAGGAAAAACATTTTTGAAGGCTAGAGTGGGATGAACACTTTTATTTTTCTTTATTGTGTATCTTTCAATATTACAGCGACTCTTTTATAGCTACAAAAATACAAAAACTATGGTAACTATGTAAACAAGGTAAATGTTCTAATTGATACAATTCTCCTTGATTATATCCTTGATTTAAGCCTTGACATTTTTTTGTAGATTTACTTTCCAACAGGTATAGTGTTCGCCATACTGACTTACGAGAATTCAGTATAAGGGTTGCCTATACATACTGACTATGGGAAGTCAGTATGGAAGCCTTTGATTATTAAGCACGTGGAACACGAAGAGAACCAAGCTTAGTTAGACTTCAAGTCTATTGATTGCTAAGTAAAAATCAGTACGAGGATGTCCATACTTGAATTCCTCAGACTGAAACTTAGTCTGACACTGCCACGACAGAAAATAAGGAGCAGAGCAGACCTATTGTATAAACTATGATTGGACGACATTCTTCATGTCTCTAACGACTTGATTAATATGTCTATCGAGCAGATTTTCAAATCATCCAAGGAATCGCCTATAAATGCCCCGACATTTTGAATGAAGAAAAGTAGATGAATCTCTCTGAAAGCTAAGTCGTTACTCCACCTCTCTTCCTACTCAAACTCTTTGACTTTCCATGTTTCAATACACGAGAGTTGAGTTTCTGGCTCAAGTTGTCTCTTTGTGCTATCTATTCGAAGCACAAGGCTGGAGCTATCTTTGGTGAATATAACTTTCCAAGTTATATTAACATCAATCGTTATCCTACTCCGGGATCTTGATTCTCACGGACTATTTCCACCAAGATTGAGTTCTAGGAAGAACAGCAAACATCCAACCACCAAGGAGAAGGTTGCGTGGTGCGTCCTCACTTCGAATTGAAGACTAAGCTTACAAAGAGTACCTAGGCGTGTGACCACAGTAGACTGAAGGACGGAGTACCGACGGGCTGTGTATAGATCGTAGGGAGGCTTGTATCATACTTAGTGGGTTTTCAGACCAAGTGTCAGAAGAGTGGACGTAGGATCTTTATAGTCGAACCACTTTAATATCATGTGTCCTTTACTTTCTTTACTTTAAGTTTTCACATTCTTAAGTTCTTTAAAACTGACTTTCAAACCTTCAATACTTGCCTAAGTATTGAAGTGTATATCTTGTGAAACTTACTTAAGACTTATTTGAGCTTAACCTTATTTTCATAACCCTAAACTAAGTTCCAGTCAGTTTAGAAGAACAAGTGCAACATTAAACTTACTTCCGCTGCATATTACATACTCTGATTTTGGGACCAATAAGTGGTATCACGTGTCAAGGTTCTAACAGACCAAGGTTGTATTGAGTCGCTTATCACCAGATCTATTTTTCCTTGCACTTGTTTGCTTTTTGTGTTCAAGATTAAGTATTTAGAGATGGCACACATTACAAAGCTTCCCAAGTACACACCAATAAATTTTAACATATGGAAGAAGCGTACGCTGATCATGTTGAAGAATGTTCATCCAGAGATGGCTGAGGTCCTATCCATCGAACCTATAAAGATCACCAAGGTAAACACTCAGCTCGGAGGAGCAGCAAGCCCGGAGATAGTGGACAAACCCTACGCTAAGTGGACAAATGAGGATAAAATCCATTTTCAGTTGTATTCAGTGGCCATGGAGTTTATCTTGCAATCTCTACTAGAGTCACTGGTTGTTGAAGCTCTCGCCTACGACAATGCAAAGCAAATGTGGGATTTCCTTGGCACTCTCTGCCAAGAGACCAACCAAATGAAGCGGATCAAGCTTCAAAATTGTGTAGATAAGTATGAGTCCTTCCAAATGCTTCCGGGTGAAAATATAAAATCAATGGAAGCTAGATTTAATGCCATTGTTTGCGAATTAAAGAACTTGGGGAGAGAGTATAACATTGCAAGTTTTAATGCGAAGATTCTCTCAAAAATGCCCAAGGAGGACTGGTTCGTGAAGGTGACAAGCCTCAAGGAGAAGGATCTCTCCAAGATGACAACCAATGACGTGTTTGCCCAACTCCAAGCCCACGAATGGGACATCCAGATGCAAACAGAAATGAAGTAATGCGAAATGTCAGCACGCAACCCGAAGAAGACGATGCCTTCTTCGTTAAGAGAGATTTCAAAAAAGACCCCAAAAGCCATATCAAGCTGACAGAGCAGCCGGTCAAAGCTCTGGAACCAAATCGACACCAACACCATCACCTTTCTACCAGAAAAAAGGAGGACGAGAGCTCAATTGCTGAGCTTGAAGAACTGACGAGGAAGCTGACCAAGCTTCTTGAAAAACCCAAAGCCAAGAATGAAGGTTCACAATCCAGTGAACAAAAGTTTAGTGAGAGACCCCCCAAGGCAAGTTTCGAATGCAACTCCTCCAATCAGCTCAAGTACGAATGCCTGATGATATCCAAGGAGGAGAGAGAGTGCATAAAGAGGATATTCGGGAAGAAAGCTTCCAAAGCTGTCGCAAAGGCCATGCTATCTAGGACCGAGGTGCCAGATATCTCAGATAATGATGATGGCTACTATACTTCAGATGATGAGGCCGTGCAAAAAGCATTCCTTGTGATGATGGCCAAGCTTGGAGAAGAGGATTCTGAATCTGAAGAAGAAGGAACCGAAGTTGAGTCACAGAACTTGGTAAACACCTTAAACTTAATTTCTATTCCTGAAGCATGCATAGCAGAGGACTCTGAATCTCATTGCTCGGATTCAGAGGATGTAACCCTCGAAGTTTTGAACAAAGAATTTTCAAAATTTTATTAATTGAAAAATATTTTAGCTGGCGATAATGCCTCATTGAAACTTCAAGTTTCAAAACTAACTGAGGAGATCCAAGGATCGAAGTCAGAAAGTGATGAGCTAGTCAAGCTTAGAGGGGAGCATTCGACCGTACTTGAAAATTTTAAAATTGTTTCTGAAAAATGCAAATCTCTAAAACTAAAAATCGCTAGTGATCAAAAAACTTAATTTTCTCACTTTATTCAAGCACTAGCAAAGTTTCAGAAGCCCTAAGCTTACAAAGAAATCCATCTGATAAGTCAGGGCTACGATTTTCTAAAAATATTTTGAGCAATCATGCATCAACTTCTGATACTGGAAATGTTTTGAATCATCTTTTAAAAAAGGATTCCAGTACAAAAGTTAAGCAGCTAGGCAAAGGAGTAGTCAGTACAGACAAGGACTCTTATGTGGCCAATCAGGGCAAGGGACAGAACTTAGTTCTGAAACTGAATTCTGCTCTCAAGCTTAAAAATAATTTGACTTCAAAGTCAAATAAACCTGAGATGAAGCTTACTATGCCTATGAAGTGGGTCAAGCAGGTTGTTCCGAATGTGAGGAAACCCACTTCAGCAGCTAGAACTCACTCTCATAAAAAGTCAGTATCATTTTCGAATTCGAGAAATATGAGGTTCCCTACTCATAATTCTTATGAGAATAGAACTTATCCGTATCCGAGGAACACCTATACTAGATCTGAGCCCAGTCATTTTTCCATTCCAAGGGCTAGGAAGACTCTACACCCCGAACTTAGTTTTCGAGAATCCAACCGAAACTTAGTTTTGAGAAACTCAGTTTCTGGGAAGTCAATTCCTAAAAACTCGGTTCCAAGAAACTCAGTTTCTGGTAAGGTTTCGCCCACACAAACTATTCTGTCACATATGCATCCAAATAACATACATTATTATAGAAGGAAGAGAAAGACGGAGAAGGTTGCTCCACCTAAGTTTAAGGTGAAGCAAGTATGAATTTCTAAAGGATGGATCCATAAGACTAACCCTGCAGGACCCACAGAAATTCGGGTACCTTTAGTCTAACCTTCTTTCTTTTGCAGGAACACGGTTGATAAGTTTATAAATTTACTCACTTATCTATAGTATTTCATACTATTTTATGTGGTTTTCTTAAGTTTATATATATATTTCATGCATGAGTCTATCATATGTGGTATTACTCTTGTCATGGTGCGTTTTTGCACGATTAAGGCTTAAATTCACTTGAAAACCGTTCCGAAAGCAGTAATGTGCAAAAGTATCAATGAAGGATTTCTCCACACAAGAAATCCGGGTTATTGGCACATGACAATGGATAGAGCTTTGAGTTATCTTTCCAACGCAATTGGAATCGGGTTAATCGGAGTTCAGGAGTTAAAGTTATGGCCAAAACCATGAGACCGCGCAGATCGACTTCGACCAAGGCAAGATCGACCTCATTCGATGGGTGAAGAGACGCGCGTCGATCGACGTAGAGCCACATCGATCGAAATACGGGCAAATCTGGTGAAAATTAATTAAATTCGAATCAAATCGGATTTCCAGCCCTATACTTGATTGGATACACATCCACAACTATAAATAATTCTTATTTTCGAGTTTTATTTTCGCACTCCAGACAAGCGTCGATTGACATCCAATCCACGTCGATCAATGCAGCTGCTCGGAAGGAGGTCGACAAAGAGATCAACGCAATCGACGCAATAATGCAAGGCAGAGTCCACGTCGATCGATGCAAGAATACGCGTCGATCAATGCGAGCTCCTCAGGTGCGTCGATCGACGCCAGATGCTTCGTCGATCGACGCAGACGCGGGTTTCTTGATCTGATCCCGATTTGAAGATAGAGACATATCTAATCCTAGATACTGTATGATACATCAATCACGAGGGAAGTAGAAAGCTAGTCGTAAAATCAAACCTGCTTCCCTCATTGCACAGGTTGCAGCTAGATGAAGATGTAGACTGGAAGCAACCTAGTACAAACTTGTAATAGCTCTGTATAGGTTTGTTTTAGTTAGTTTATCCCTGTACTTGTAATGAAAAATATTAAAGGATAAACTGACTTATTGATGACAATTTGTTTTTCTCCAACAAAGGTCTTTGTTTTTCACATGCCGAATTTACACACGCCAATGTAACCAACAGGCTTTTGGCTCTCATGTACTTAAGTTGGTATAAACTTACTTGAAAAAGTAATCGAGAAATATCTTTCCAAAATTATAAGGAGAAGATCTTAAGTAGAAACCAGAATTTGAGGGGGAAACTTTATGAGTTTATAAGGCATAATGTTATACATGTAAAAACTCTAAAGTTATTTACTCCTCATTAGCTTAGATTAGAGATGGCTTTGACCACACCAAAAAGGGGGAAATTGTTAGGATTTTTGTTAGAAATATCCTTCCTTTTATTTTATGTTTTGGTGGGTCAAAGGTTGTGAAAGTCATCTTAGTCAGTTTTCAGCTTAGGTCCAAACATGTAAAGTTTTGTATAGGTTCTTTATTGAGTTGTAAGTTGTTTAGACTAAGTCAAGAAGTTTAACACAAAATGCTCGAGATTTGAAGAAGTGTTCGTACATGAAACTTGGTTTCAACAAGTATGGCCAAGACCTATACTGAGTTTGGGTACTCGGTATAGTGTTCGCCATACTGACTTATGAGAATTCAGTATTGGGGTTGCCTATACTAAATATGGAAAGTCAGTATGGAAGCCTTTGATTATTAAGCACGTGGAACACGAAGAGAACCAAGCTTAGTCAGACTTCAAGTCTATTGATTGCTAAGTAAAAGTCAGTACGAGGATGCCATACTTGAATTCCTCGGACTGAAACTTAGTCTAACACAGAGTTGGTGAGAAGTACATGGCCATAGCAGAAAATAGGGAGCAGAGCAGACCTATTGTATAGGTTATGATTGGACGACATTCTCCATGTCTCTAACGTCTTGATTAATGTGTCTAACGAGCAGATTTTCAAATCTTTCGAGGAATCACCTATAAATGCCCCGACATTTCGAATGAAGAAAAATAAAAGAATCTATCTGACAGCTAAGTCGTTACTCTGCCTGTCTTCCTACTCAAGCTCTCTGACTTTCCATGTTTCGATAGACGAGACTTGAGTTTCTGTCTTAAGTTGTCTCTTTGTGCTATCTTTTCTAAGCACGAGGCTGAAACTTTATAGCTGAAGCTATTTTAGTGAATATAACTTTCCAAGTTATATTCACATCAATCATTATCCTACTCTGGGATCTTGATTGTCACGGGTTATTGTCGCCAAGACTGAGTTCTGGGAAGAACTGCAAACATCCAGCCACCAAGGAGAAGGCTGCGGGGTGCGTCCTCACTTCGACTTAAAGACTAAGCTTACAAGGAGTTCCTAGGCGAGTGACCACAGCAGACCAAAGGACGGAGTGCCGACGTGTTGTGTATAGATATTAAGGAGACTTGTATCATACTTAGTGGATTTCCAGACCAAATGTCTGAAGAGTGGACGTAGGATCTTCATATCCGAACCACTTTAATATCATGTGTTCTTTACTTGCTTTACTTTAAGTTCTTTGAAACTTACTTTCAAATCTTCTATATCTTTGCCCAAGCATTGAAGTGTATATCTTGCGAAACTTACTTAAGACTTATTTGAGCTTAAACTTACTTTCATAATCCTAAACTGAATTCCAGTCAGTTTAGGAGAACAAGTGAAACATTAAACTTATTTCCGCTTCATATTACGTACTCTAATTCTTGGTCCAACATAATTTTTTTTTTTTTCTATTTATCTTCCATTATTTTGACATGACTTGGTTTTTGGAACAATCATCACCCATCGATTTTGTTAGAAATATTATGTGTATTAACAATTTGATTTACTTTAATTGTTTGGAACTTGTAAGAAAAGGAATACCCACTATTATAATATATTTTTGGCAAAAACTTGTGTTAGACACGCCTAAACGGTTTAGGCGAATTTTATCCTACCCAAATGAGTTTACCCATTTCAATTAGGGTATATTAAATGAGTTTGGATTAGGTTAATGGATAAAATCCGCCTATACCATTTAGGCATGCCTAACCGGAGACCTTCTCTATATTTTTTAATTAAGGTACAATTTTTAAATAGAAAGAATGTCCCACTCTAATTAAACTTATGACTAATTAGTCAGACAAAACACTCAACCATTTATCTAATTAACAATTTTATTTTTTATGTTAATGAATAAATTTTATATAATAAAAAAAAAGACATGGCTCTAAATCTCACAAGATCGAAATATTGATGCTGGATATGAGAGCACCCAATCAGCTATCGACATCACATTTTTTATTAGATTGAAGCTGAAATACCTTTTTCCAGAAGGAAGCCTTTATTTCGCCGATTCCCTTCTAGAACTCCTTTATATAAAGTTTCTCACTCGAATAAGTATTTTAGGTTAATTATTTTTTAGGATAAATTTGACGGACTTGATTTGATTAGGCCACAAATCGGATCTACTATTTATAAAAGTATGCCATTAATACCTCGACTTGTGAAATTGCTGCTTTGAATTGTTTCCCGAGTTAGTAAACATCTCATATAAAAAGATTTCTTCATGAATTTTTTTTAAATTGATCATCGTTGATTCACTACAAGTTGAGTCGAGTGAACATTGAGCCGAACCTTGTTAAGTTGATAGATAGATAAATCTTTATATTGATAATCTCGTTCATTTTTGGTCCATTTACAAATAAATGTAGCATAATAAGTAAAATCAAGTCCAACAATTCGATTATCATTCATTCGGACGTGCAGACAATCCACTTGGGTGGTTGGTCGAGTCGCTCCTACGATCCATGCCCAGTCCAAATATGAAAAGTCCAAGAGAATCAGAGATGTCACTTGAAAATCCGCTAAGGACAGGAGCTGTCTGCACTACTCGAGCTGCTTCACCTCGAGGAGCCTCACTTTGAACGGCTTTGCCTCGAGGAGCCTGAGAAACCTAACCAAGGTCGGTTTGATGAAGCGCTTGAACCACTCTTCGAGTTACTCTCAAGCAGTCGAACCACTCTCAACAGCTGCCTTTTGAAGCATCATTATGACAAACTGGTAAGGAAGAAATCCTACACATATCTTGTTTCCTATCTGGGTGGGATTTGACTATATCTACTCAAGATTTATATGAAAAATAATATATTTACTTAGGCATAACAAGAATTTGGTGTATCTTGTCATATCATATCTTATTTCCTTGTAAATCTAAGATTCCTCTACTATAAATGCATGTGTTATCGGTGTAAAAAGGATCGATTTTCTCCCTTAAATAATTTCTTTTCAAATTTAACGCTAAATCGGTTTGTTCTATAATAAATCACTCAGTTGTGCATAGCCATAACTGTATTGAGATATTTCTTTTATGTTTAATTTGTCGTACAAGGATGATTTGCTATTTTGGAAATCTTTTATCCGTTTGTCCGAAAACTCGAGATCCCACTTCATTCTTGTTGTGTTTAATGATAAGTACTTGATTGGATTCTTTAATGTTCATTCGTAGTTGAGTTTTTGCTTGTGTAAATGATGTTGACGTTATGAACTTCCGCAAGATTTCATTGTATCTTCATCTTCTGCTTAGCTAAACTCTTGCGGTTAATTTATCTGAATTCGTCATGTTCTTCATTGCTATGCACACCAAACATAGAAATATTAAGCAAGAAATGACTTGTAAAATGGACAAAAGGTTTATTCCAATCTTATAGTTCGTTCACCACTAGACTTGCAGGTGCCCATGTAGATATTCCTCTTGAAGAATGCATATCAATTGAGGGAATCTTTGAAGATGTGCTAAACAGAAACACGAATATGTTTATTCTTCTTTTCTGACGTTTAAGCCTCTTTTCTGATTTATTTGTATGTATGTATGGGTGCTTTCCTGTGATATGCTGCTGCTTAGAATAATTGTCAATTGTTTTAGGAAGTGACAAAATGCAAAACTTGAGGAACACTTTCTTGAGCTACTTGAGAATTGGGATCCCTGTGAAAGGGCACTTTGTTCCACAAGGGTTGAATGGACATTTGCAGTTGCTGCAGCACAGCTACAAATGTAAGTAATGGATCGAGTGATTCAGCTGGTGCAGAAATTCGGCAAAATTGATTCTGATAAGGTAATTGGCCATGTACTGGTGTGATGATATGCATTGTTCTTAAACAATCACAAGCTTGAAAGTTGCTACAAGTCGTCAACTTTGATTCTTGTTTATGTGTGCTTTGATAACCTAATCAATCACCAATAAAACTTGTGTGTTATAGGTTACAGAAAAAGCTGATTTCCAGAAGGACTTGAGCCTTGATAGCCTGGACAGAGTGGAACTTGTCATGGCTTTTGAGGAAGAATTCTCTGTTGAGATACCTGATGCTGAGGCGGATAAGCTCAAATCTTGCGCTGATGTTGCCAACTACGTTATTTCTAGGACTGGTGAGAAGGTTACCGGGAACTCTTAACTGAGTCAGTTACATATAGTACTTGCTCCCTTTTTCGTTTTTCTTTTTTGTCTGCACAATCTTCCTGTGGGATAATGTTTGTTGCATGCTTCGTGCTTTTCGAACATGATTGAATTTCATAGATTACATTCTTGCTGTATGACATAGTTGAGTTGATTGAAACACTTGGTATAAGAAAGTCCATTGATTTTCACACCAGAGAGAAGACACACTCTACAGAGTATGCTTATGTTTAGCCTGCCACTGCCACCCTCTTCCCTCCAATTGCATTACCCATTTTTCACTCTTCTACCAAATTTCTTTTCTTTTTGGGTGAGAAGAGAAAAGGAATTGAATCCTCTAAAAATCTCGACTCACATATTCATCTTTAATTCGAACATTGTGAGTGAGAAAAGCAAAAAATTGGTTCTTTTCAAAGAAAAATGAACAAAACAAGTAAAACAAAACCATGCAAGTAAAAATATGATGGATTCATGGATTAGCATATTGGGAACTTGGAATCATTCAATTGATTAAGAATAGAAATGAACCTTGATAGCACTTAGAATCATTCAATTGATTAAGAATAGAAATGAACCTTGATAGCTCTAACAAGTTGGAATCTTGATTAGTTGCAACTGGAGTGGTAGTATGTAATCCTCTGAGCTTGGAAGCTAGAATACAGGCGCATATAACTATACTTACATCTGACATATATGTACATAGTGCTTACTAATTACTTCCTCTGTCCCGGTCAAATTATTAACATTTAACCGGGTGAGTGATAATAGGTGATAATGGGATGAATATTTTATTGATGAGTGTGAAAATTTTGTTATTTTAAAAAAATAAATTAATAGTGTGGGACAGACGGAAAAAGAAAATATTGATAGTTTACTCCGAACGAAATGAGTAATTATGTAAGTATGTAATGCACTTTCGAGGTAATTAATATGATGAAATAATGTGAGGTGTGTATGTGATGGAGGATGCAGGTCACATCAAACACACCATCTTTTGTTTACAAATGTAATTTTGTGGAATTGTTAATTATTCTTCTAGATTGCTTTCATCAATCACTATGAAAATTCTCAGGAATCCTTGGACTTTTTTCATGATTTATGATAATAGATACTTGTGTATTTGAATTTAATTCTTTTTTCAAAAATAAAGAAATCCTCTTAAACTTATTTGAGAAACAAATTAGTATTATTGAAAATAAAATGGAGTCTATCATGTAATAATTCATTTAGATGCAATCCTTATTGCATTGAAAAAGAAAAGAATTAAACAAAAAGTTGATCCGAGGTAACGAACTAAATAAAACTAATCCTAGAAATTTGATAAATGACCAATAAAAATGACATGAAAAGAAAACAATTAAACATTGAATAGTAGTTCAGTATAATTGACGATATAAAAAAAATAAACAATACTTAAATTCAATAAAATTATGTTGATATAAATTATGTTCGAATATAATAATAACTATATATGTCATACTTATGTGTACTTGTATAAATTAAACTTCCTCCGTACTGGCTTAATTATTCCAGATTGACCGAGCAAAAAAACTAAAAAATGTAAGTCTAGAATAAATAAAATATAATTAATATTTTATTGTTAAGTGTAAAAAAATTACAAGACAATTAATATGATCTTAATTGAATATTATCTACATGGTGCCGATCGCTAATACGATTGCCAAAAGGAGTAGTCTTAGATCGTGTTAAAGCAAGCGATTGTTATCAATCTTGAGATGCCACACCTACTTATGTTGATTCCCCACTCCCCCATTGTTTCGATGACACATAACAGTTTATATATACTCACTCTTCTCGCCATCCAACCACAATATTATATATAATCATTATTTAATTTTACTTTCAAAATTAAAATTAATAATTACATTTATAATTAATTGTTATAATTAAAATAATGAAAATTATAATTTTTTTTTGTAATTGAAATTAAAAAAATAAATTTCATTAATCAAGCAAAATAAAATTACATCGATTACGACACAACATTGAAAATAAGGACGGTTACATGAAATTAAACCACACATTTAAATTACTACATTGAAAATAGAAGTATAATGCTAAATTAACATAAAAATAATTAACTTTGGTATGTGTGAAAATAAATTGACATAGAACGTACTATATATGAACGACTAAAATTAATTATTTTTTATGAATGGTGAATATCAAATTGACATTAATTGTGCTTTCTACTAACGGTTCAGATTGATTATTTTTTATGAATATTGTAGATCAGTCAATATAATTTAATATATATATTCATTTAAAACCAAAAAAAAATATATCAAAATTGGTCTCTATTTGTAGAGGAAAAAAAAATATGAATTTTGATATATTTTTTATTTATTTTTATAATATTATATAAAACATAAATCCATTTTATTATTAATCTCTATAAAAAACAAATATAATACACTTGTTGAATTTTGATTGGTAAAAAACAAAAAATAAATAAATAAAAGTGGTGCGACCTATCTGGTTGAATTGAATTAGAATGACACCTCGCTCAGTCTATTTTAATATAAATGGAAGCAATTTTTAAATTAATTATTATCTACATGGCGGCAACGACCGCTGATGCGGTTGCCGCAAGAAGTAATTTAAAAAAAATTGATTCCATTTCCATCAAAATAGACCAACCGAGGCCTCATTCCAATTCAATCCATCCAGGTAAAACCCACCACATTTATTTATTTATTGTTTTTTATCAATCAAAATTTGACAAGTATATTATATTTGTCTTTTTAAATAATAATAATAAAATTAATATATATTATATACAATATCATAAAAATAAATAAAAAAATATACCAAAATTCATAAATTTTTTAGTTTTAAATTAATATATATACTAAATAATATTGATTAATCTACACAATTAATTTTAATTTTATTTCCTTACAATAATTTATATTTTATTATTTTAATTATAATTATTAATTTTAATTTTGAAAATAAAATTAAAAAAAGAATATATATAATATTGTGGTTGATACAAAATGTAAAATTATTGTGGTTGGATTAGGATAACATTAAAGAAAAGGAGGAGAGAAAAAATAATTAAATAATGAAGTGATTGAAAAGTTGGAACAAATAAAATAATATTTTTAACACGATAATTTTAGATAGAAAAAATTCTTTTTAGTATATTAAATAAATAAATAGATATACATCACCAGAAAAAATATACTTTGTGAAATTAATCTCACAAAAAATAAAATAATTAACATTGGCAACAGGACAGATATACTTGCAACCAAAATCCTCCAATATTTTCAAACCCTCTTCAGAACTCAAACAAGATTTAGTTCTCTGCTACTCCCTCCGTCCCACTCCAATTGGCATACTTACTAAATTGGGCGTCCCAACCAAATTGTCACCTTTCTAAAAATGGCAACTTTTTCACACTCAACAATAAAATATTAATCCCACTAACTCATTCTACACTCACAACTCTTAATTTTCGTGCCGAAAAGAAACATGCCAATTGGCATGGGACGGAGGGAGTATAAATTTACGTCTGGAAAAGTTAAAATTGAAGATTGAATTATATATTGCAGTGAAAATTCAAAATAAACTATAATTCAAAAAAGTTATTTTTGGAATATAATTAGATTGTTTGGATGAATTCAAATAAAAACAAAAAATAAGCCTGAGACTTAGGGTAACTGTAATCATAAACCCACTACTCCAACTTTTATTTCGCCACATCAGCGACACATCAAAAGTTAAAACCTACCAACTTTTTCAAACTTATCACTCTAACAATAAACCTATAACATCAACTTTAATACGGTCCCACACAATTCCATTCACAAATATAATATTATTTTTATCTATCTATATTATTTATTTATTATATTAATTTATAGTATGAAATTACATAATAAATTTATTATGTAATTTCTAATTTACCAAAATTATGAAAATTTATAAATTTAAACAATACAAATTTGGAACAACAACACACAAGAGAAATTAAATTTAGAAAACATGATAATAATACAAGAAAATAAAATTACACATCATCGCAACATGGTAAATATATGTATATATATATAATATGCTAAGCATCATACATATTTATAAACTTAAATATACATAAATTAATATAATAATAAATAAAATATAAAAAAAAGAACATGATGGCCGACAATTTTAGTGTTGGTCCCACCAAAAAATGAAAAAACGCAGCTCTTGTTTTTAGAAGTCAGGTTTGAAGAATTTATGCCACATCATTTTTTTTAAACCTCCCTAGTGGCACAAATCCACAAAAAGCTGGGTTTAAAACCAACAAAAAAGTTGCCATTACTAACACCCTTACAAAAAAATCATTGAATGTTCAACGCGATTAAAATAAATAAAAACTGTTTGAAGAGACATCAGGTCTCCAAGGTGAGTTTCGCATCACAAAAAAAAATTCAGATGCAAATTACCCATTTGATAACAATGTTTCATCATCTGCCTCTAAACCAACAAATAAGAATGTTTGAATTTAAAACAAATCGAAAACAAACAGTAAACAAGGAAAATGGCAAAAATATAACTCATATTTTCGGATGGGAGCATCAGGTCTCCAAGGTGAGTTTAGCATCACAAATAAATCAGATGCAAATTACCCATTTGATAACACATTCATCCTCTGTCCCCAAAAATTAAAAAAAAAAAAAGTGAAGTAGAAAATGAAAATATGATAAGAAGCGATCAGAACCTGTCGGGATTCACTGTTGACATCACAGGAAATCAGTGGATTGACAGACATGAATTTCATCGTCACCTCGCTAAAATGAAAACTGATAAATACCAGAGATATTTGAGAGAACTCAGAACTTCTTAGAGGGTTGTGTACCGTCATCGACGACAGGCATCTTAAGCACAAAAATATTCATCACAGCTCACCAAAGGATATAAACAGATCTAAAAGAAACAATAATATAGAGGTTGAACAAACTTAAATTAAATCGGAGATATCAGTTGTTTTCGGGAAGAAATGGGGGATACTGAATTTATAGGCGTTTTTTGAGTGGCGCAGGGTAGAAACCCTAGAGGCAAAAGCGGCTCTGGTCACAAATAAAATACTCCATCCGTCCATTATATTAGGCACGGAGGAAGTTGGCACAATAACCAATACAAAAAATTAAAAGGATATTTAAATTGTATTAATACATAAAATATTATTAAAATATACACTAATTATAAAATTAATTCTTCTCTCTCTGCTCTCTTTCTCTCCCTCTGTTTTTCTCTCCCTCTGTGGATATCGGTTCTCTTAAGCGCACAGATTGCATCTCCACTCCCCCACCTTCATCTTCAACAAGATCTCGGTTTGGGAGATGTTTTGTTTCTGAATAGATTCTTGGTCTCTCTAAAACAAACTGCAAATTTCACTAGGAGAAACCAGAAAGCAAGAAAATACCATTAACATCAAATTAAAATGAAATTAACCGGATCTATAAGCATTTCGAAAAATACCATTAACATCAAATTAAAGCAATACCAGTGCAGTCGTATGAGCTTGGTGGCGGTGCGGTTGCGGTAGCGATCGGCGAGCTGCTGATCCTTCTCCTTGGCAAGGTCGGAGCCGAATCAGACGGAGATGATGGGGCCGTATGAGCGCGCCGTGAACTAATGGAATTGCAGGGGTTTGACGGTTGCCGACAACAGTCTAGGCGGGGCTGGGAGGGAGGCGCAAGCAGGGGCGGTGGTGGTGGAGGAAGAAGAAGATGGGGAAAGAGGGGAGGACGAGAGAGAGGGGCGAATGGATGGAAGGAGGCGGAAAAAAGGGTTGGGAATTTAGGGTTGTGGATGGGTAGGGTAGGAATTTAAGATTTTAGTGGGGGTAAGAAGGTAAATTAGGGTATAGTTAATTTAATTAGGATTTGTTAATTTTTTGCCAATTTTGGAAATGTGCCTAATAAATGGGATATACCGAAAAGGAAAGTGTGTCTAATATAATGGGACGGAGGGAGTAATATTGATTATATAATAAAATAATAGAAATTTGTTGAAGATTGCGTGACCATAGAGAAATTTTTATTTTAATTAAAAAATTATGTTATATTGTGGCCACGAATGGTAATTTAAATAATATTATATTGTACCGTGGATAACAGAAATTTAATATTTTATTAAATGATTGAGTCATGTCTGATCGATGATAAATATATATATATAATAAATTAAATATAAAATTTAATATTATCACTTTTCTTCCAAAGCTCATATTAATTTTAATTTTATTTTTATTTTTTACTAATGAATATGTCTATTTTATAAAATTATCTATTATAAATAATAATTACTATTATTTGAACAAAATTTTTTTAAATTACTTCTCCTTAAATATATTTATCTTATTTATTAAGTCATCTCCAATTTAAAACACTAAACTCAAATCAAAATACTGTAAGAGTCATATTAAACAGTAATTCATCTTAAACTCAAAATAAAACACAAATTTAAAAGAATATTCTAACCATATTCTTTTTTCACGAATTTATATTTTTCAGATATTGCCAATATATTTAATAAATAACAATTTGAACCCTATATTAGTTTGTGTTGGTCCTGAGATTGGAGTGATTGAACAGAAACGGGAAAAATTAATACAAAATCTTACACTTCATAAACTAGTTGTTACTCACCAGTTTGTGTCTTTGAAAAATTAATGTTAGCGAGATTGATATTAGTTCATGTTTCAAATATACTTCAACACTTAGATAGTGTTGAATTTTAATTCCTTGCAAAAAGAAAAATAAATAAAGCAGTAAGAACACAAGAATTTATAGAGGTTCGAAAACAAGAGCTTTACATCCTCTCTTTAGACCTTGAGTCTGGAAAACACTGGGTTTTGGAATACAAGGGTTCTCACGATCTATCGCAAGCTGATGAATACCAGCATCCACAAGTCCACTTACTCACTCGCCCACGTCGTTGTTTCCTCCACCACTCAGATTCGAAGTTTGGGCACACCATGTAGCCTTTGTCTCCGAAAGTTAGGGAACTTTAGGTTCTTCTTGGAACTGACGATCCTTTTGGCTAAATGCCCGTAAGAATCACAACTTTGAGAGAAATTGTGATTGTTGTGTTCTTACTTGGAGAGTAAAACTAGCAAAGAAATAACTTGCGCAAGATAGCAACAAGCCTCGTGTCCAAGATGACACACGATTAGTTTATAATAACCCTCGAACGTGAAAAGTTTCACAATTGTACGTTCGGTGATGATTCTCACTGATATTTGATATTTGATGGAGATTAGTTAGATCGATGGAATTCGTAACCTCTCTTCTGGTAACACTTCGCCTATTTATATACGAGGTGTTAGAGATTTAAAAAATGTAGTTGTTGAGAGACATTTTGAAAGATGTTCAATCGGTGTCTCTCTTTTGCAGAGGACATGTTGCTTTCGTAGAAAGTCTGCACTTGCTCCTGCTTTTTTGACACAAGATGTAAATATATATATATATATATATATATATATATATATATATATATATAGAGAGAGAGAGAGAGAGGAGGGATCATGTAAAGAAAATCTCCATGTGAGAAAAAAGAATGAATCATGTCCATCAGATCTAAAAAAATCAATGGTTGATATTGAATCAAGCAACAACTAAAATGCAATCAAGCAACAACTAAAGCACAATCAAGCAACATTGCAATCAAGCAACGACCTGAATACAATCAAGCAATGCTGTGAATGCAATCAAACATCTTTCTCACTTTCTCACGTTAAGAGTTTTCTCACTGGATCCGCTCCATATATATATATATATATATATATATTCAGATTCTACTCAAAAAGACTATCATGATCACACATATTAGAGAAGAGTGACATCGATAACAGGCTCACTTTTTATGTTGACCTTCCAGTTGTTGAGCTATCTCGAGAAGTCTTGCAAACTCTTCTGCCCTCTTTTACTGCAATGCTTCTTCTCTAGCTCTGTGTGACTCTTCTCTTTCTTTGAAAACACCTATGAGGGTTGCTATTGTTGTACTGCAGGGTAACTACAGAACTATGCGCAAGTATACGCAATCGACAGGTAATATAGTCTAGGAGACCAGATATTGAACTTTAGAGAGTGTTTAATCGAGTCGTGCACACAATATTGCCTGCAAAATGGGTTTGGTAATGGATACTCAAATTAAAAGTGCAATAAACTAAAGTGAAAAGTAAACTGTAATGAACAAGATTAACAACCCTTCTGATCTAGCAACCCACCTCCCATAGAATAATTTAATCTCGCTACTTTATTAAGTGCATTTATTTCAAGAAATTAATTTATGAAAACAGTAAAAAAACACGGGTGTTACAAATTCCTCCTGAATTGTTCTTCTTTTCTCTGAGAGCGTGGGTGATAGACTTGAGTAAAATTGGTCTGGTGATGTTAGCCGAGTAAGCAGATGCGGGACACTCGACTTCATCTGGTAATCGAACTACCCGAGTTAAAACTCAAGATACTTCTTAGACAAAGCGGTCAGATCGGTCCAGTTGGCGCTTAAAGCATATAATGAAAATATAGAAGGACTCAAAAAAAGTGGAAAATCAAGAAGAAATTGACCATATCAACTCTTGAGTCAAAAAGGAAAAAGCTAATTCATGCCACAACTATAGCTCCTTTATTGGTAAACATAGAACGACTCCCCTATAATAGGAGAACAATTATTGTAACAAGGGATCTCGGATTGAAAATTATATAATAGAACTTATTTCAAATTTCTATCTCGATTATTCTTCCATTGTAATTCTCTTAAAAAAAATCCACCCATCAACAATGGACGTCGTCTGTGGGAAAAGGGAAGAAATATAGAGATGGAGAATCAACCTAATGCTCAGCGAGGAGAAGACATTGATGACTTGGATTCAACACGGTACAAAGCTCATTTTGATGAGAATATGCAATGGATGCAACAGGAAATGGTGTTCTTCCGAGAGCAAAATTGTCGAACAACTCTCTACACTGACCAACTACGGACGTAACTCGCCCTATCGCAAAATCAAGATGACTGGAAAACTGAGGAAATCAGCCAAGAACAATAGAGTATATACCAACCGGAGAACTCTCACCACTCGTCCAATCACCACCCATGCGACAAAGAGCAGGACGACTGTGTTAGAATGCTTGAAGCCCGACTTGAAGAGTTAATGAAGATGCTAACAGTCATACCAGGAATGTTGCCCCCTCCGGTAGCAGCATCGGAAGGAAGCTACACCGACTCTCCTTTTGCTCGGAGGATTGCAAGTGTTCAGATCCCGACCCAGTTCGTAATCCACATAATCAAGATGTACGACGAAACTACTGACCATGATGAGTTTGTAACCTTGTACAAATTCAAGTGTTGAATGCCTCGATCTCTGAGGTAGTACAGAAACCTGCATGTGTAAAAGTTTCGGAGCATGCCTCAAAAGACCTGCGATGCAATGGTTCATGCATCTTAGAATCGGAAGCATCGCATCCTTCTTTGAAGTACACATGCTATTCTCGCAATGATTTTCGAGTAGTAAGAGGATCCCAAAATGATCGAATGATCTTTACTTGATCGTACAAAAGGATAACGAATCACTCCAACACTTCATTAGGCGGTTTAATGAAACGAAGGTCACTGTACCCAACTGCTCTGAGGAAACACCCGTATCAACCTTCAAGAAAGGATTGAAGCGGAGCTCAAATCTCTTCTGGAGACTGGTAAAATATCCCTGCACGACTTACTCCAAAATTATGGTGAGGGCGGAGGCCCAAATAAGGCATGAAACCGAGGAAGAAAATTATGGGAAAAGAGAAAATAGTGCCCCTCAATCAGAGAATGTCAATGTAGCTTAGTCGAGTTGCTTCCAACCCTACCCTTCTAGAGTCGAGCGCAGACAAGTCAGCTCCCTGTAGGGAACTCGATCCACCCTTCCATCATACGATCTGTGCGCAAGTCCCATGGTGACGATCCAGGAGATGATGGCATAAGGGAATCAAGTCAAATGGCTAATGAAGGCATTGAGTGACACGAACAGAAAGGCATCAGAAGAATATTGTGCCTTCCATCAGGGTTATGGATATAAGACCATAGAATGCAAGGATTTCCTCCAAGAAATTCAAAGGCTCATCGATCAAGGACATCTCCAACATCTTCGAAACATTCCACGAAAAGGGAATACATGGAGAAGGAACAAGGACAAGGGGTTGCCGATGAAAATCCCCCGACTACTGGAGCAAATCAAGTACCACTATCCGAAGAGCCCCAAGTCGAAAAAACAATTCATGTGATCTCTAGAAGACCTCTAATGGCAGGTCCCTTGAGAAATGCCTACAAGAGATATCACTGCGAGGCAAGGAATGTAAATTCATTTCGACTTAATTGACTCTTGCAGGAAGAAATTAGTTTCGGACCGAAAGACTACGAGGGAGTGTGACACCCACATGACGATGCCTTGGTGATCGAACTACTCATAGCCAACTAAGGGTTGGAAGTCGTGTCCCGATTACCACCAAATTGATGATTTAGGTCATATTACTAATTAGCTATATAAAGATGTATTTTATAGATGACTCAATTTATTTGTGTTTGATGACTAACCAATATGGGATATCAAAATGATTCATCATTTATAGATGTTTCCATTTATGTGTATTTTATTCTTTATTAATGTGAGATACTTTATTATGTATGATACTAACTTTAAAATATTTTTTTGTTATTTTCTTTTAACCTAATATTCGACTACATCTCATGCAATTTTATCAACTCATTACTTATTTTATCATCATCAAACTAAAATTGTTATTAACTTTTGTTTAAATACCATTGTCTATTTTGTATTACTCCCTCCGTCCCGGTTTGACTGAGCACAATAACCAAGGACGGAGGGATAATGGATTTTAATTCTGTGATTAGTGAAAAAAATTAAGAAAGCAAATAAAAAACAAAAATTGAAAACAACTGGAACAAATGTAAATCCCATCTGCTACAGTTCCAAATTCAAATTTGGAGCAAATATTACATAGATAACTTATCCAAAAGTTTGCCACCAAAATTTCAATTTTGGTGATAATTCAAAACAATTCTAGCACTATAAATAGAGAATCTACTGGCAGTATTTACATTCACCATTATCAAACAAAAAAAACACAAAGGATGGGAATAAATAAAGATGTCACAGAAGAGAAAGCCACATAAATTTTGCAATGGTTGCTGCAGCACAACAAGGATGTGAAGCTTGCACATGGGAAAATCAATGAAGCTGCTGCAACATTCCACTTGAGTAGGAAGACAATATCAAGGATATGGAAATCTGCAAAGATGCAAAAAACAACGGGTCAAGTAATCAAAGTTGGGAGAAAAAGAACTCAAATTGCAAGACTGGAAATCCATGAGGTAAGCAATGAAAGAATTGAGCAAGTGCATTATCAGAAAAGAGGAACAATTAGATCACTTGCAGATAGCATCAATATTTCTAAATCAATTGTGGGTAGATGGGTGAAAGATAATCTGATCAGAGTTCACACAAATGCAATTAAACCGGAATTGATAGCTCCTAATAAAATGTTAAGGTTGTGTTTCGGTTTACAAGCCATTGAACTGGATAATTGTTCGAATACTCTTATGCTCAAGCCAATGGATAATGTTATTCACAAAGATGAGAAGTGGTTTTACTTAAGCAAGAACACCCACAGATACTACATGACTCATAGGTAAGATGATCCATATAGATATTGCGAGAGTAAGAAATTCATCCCCAAAGTTATGTTTATGTATGTTGTGTGCCGCCCCATAATTTCAGAAGAAGGTAGTGTACTTTTTTATGGAAAAATAGGAATATAGCCATTTACTCAAGAAGTGCAAGCAAAAAGAAACAGCAAATTGAGACCAACTGGAACCATGGAGACAAAACTAATTGAATCAATCACAAAGGAAGTCATCAAAGAATGCTTAGTGAAACAGGTAATCAACATAGAATTTTTATATTGTAATGCATGCAAAAACAAATTAATTATGGCTGCAGCAGTTGTATGTTCAATTTCTACATTGTTTACTATCCATATTCTATTCCAATTAATGTAATGTTAACTAATTATTTAATGTAATCTCAGCTTGTACCAGCTTTAAAGGCTAAGTGGCCTGGGTTTTTTAGTAAAAATATTTACATACATCAAGACGATGCAAGACCCCACATATGTGAATCAGATCCAGATTTTAGAGCAGTTGCTAGTGCAGATGGGTTCAACATCAAATTGGTGCAACAACCAGCAAAAAGTCCAGATTTAAATGTAAATGATCTAGGTTTTTTTAGGGCTGTTCAAAGCTTACAACAGCATGCTTGCAGAAATACCAAGGAGCTAGTTAATGCAGTTATAACAAGCTACAACACACTTGAAGCTGTGACATTGAACAAGCTGTTCATCACTTTGAAATCATGTTTACAAGAAATCTTGAAGGTTAAAGGGTGCAACAGGTACAAGATTCCACATATAAACAAGAATGAACTCCTTTTGCAAAATGATTTGCCAAGAAATTTGGAAGTTGACATGAAGCTAGTGAAAGAAAGCATACAATACTTGATGGCAGCAGGACATGAAATAGGTAATGAGCAACTAATGTCAAGTTTGGGGATGCACTAAACAAAATGGGGTTGTACATATGTTTTTTTGGGACTGCAGCAAAGTTTAAATTGGACTGCAGCAAAGGGAGTGTTCTTTTTGGGGCCGCAACAAAGTTTAAACTGGCCTGTAGCAAAGGGAGTGTTCTTTTTGGGGCTGCAACATAGTTTTTCATCCAATTACATTTTGTTTTTTTTTTTTAAATTAGAAATGTGTTGATTTGTGTAAAGAATATGTGAAAGGCAATAGCATGGCTTGAATTTTGAAACATATGCCAAAATCAAATTAAAGAAACCACTTCAATTCGGCACACACATTTCACACAAAATGTGCATCACTAATGTGTTTTTACAATTTGCAACTTTGGTGAACAAATTTAAATCATCCTAAATCAAATTCCCACAGTTTTATAGAAACATTGAAATCCAAATAACAATATCAATATTCTGCAGAACATGCAACATATCAAAGTGATTCAACAATTGAAGAATATGTAACATATAAAAACCAATATTCAACAGAACAAATAATCGAAGAACATGCAACATAACAAACAAAAAGCAGAGTTCACCGAATATTAGGGAATTGGATCTCCCAAAATTTCTGAACAAGCTTCTTCGCCTCCTCCAGTGGAAACCCTACATCGTCAACTTCAACCGCTAGCGACTTCTCCTCTTATCCACTCAGATTCAAATGAGACAAAGTTTCTTCATCCCCTGTGTCTAGGATAGTGATGCCGGCCCACCACGCATCCTCTGTCCCGGCGGCAACAACCCGATCTGAGAGAGAAAAGGTTGAATGGGATGAATCGATATGACGGATCTGAATAAGGGAGGAAAGGTCGAGGCCTTCATCGGTAGTCCAGATATCACTCCCCAACACGGTGTCATCGCCCGCATCGAAAACTGAGGACAGAGGGGATAAGCACGAAGACAAAGAAAAGTCAGAAAATGAATCACTTTTCTTCATCGCGGTTGAGGAGGGCGGCGAAAGAAACAAACAACGACGAAGGTAGGGTTTCAGAAGATCGGGAAGAGAAAAGAAGAGAGAAAGATTGAGAAGATAGGGGCAGTTGATGATGCAAATGGGTTGGGGCGGCGGGTGTTGGCAAATGGAAAAGGAAAAATAGGGTTTGGTGGTGGAGGGGGATTTGTTTTGGGTTTTTTTTAATTAATTAAATTTTTTAATTAAAGGTTAAAAGTAATTAAGATAATTATTTGAGTGCTAATTATTTTCTTTTTTGGAAATGAGACTAATTGAACGGGACAAACAAAAATGGCAAATGGGACGATTCGAGCGGGATGGAGGGAGTATATTCTATCATTCTACAAGTGCAATAATATAATATAAATTATTTTTTAATAACTATACACAACGAAATAAAATACCCATATATATCAAAATATTTAATTGAAAGAGTTGCAATTGTGAATCATTATAACACCAAAATATGTCTTAACACTAATATTATTTATATTCAAATAATCATTTTTCAATATAACAAAACAATTATGACAATTTACATCATAACAATCAAACTATAACAAAATAAATATTAAAAATAAAATAATAACGTACTAATAATTATTAAAAATTCAATCTAAGTGTTATTCTTAAAACGTCTCAATAACAAAAATAAGTTGAACGAGAGAATAAAGAATTAAAATTAGAAAAAAACGAGATATGAACATTTTTGAAATAAATATATAAGATTAATACTATTATTAATAATATTTATATTATTTAAAAATAAAATAATATTCATATATTCAGTACGGTATCTAGACGGTATACCCTATATTTTAGAATCTCATACCGTTACCGTACCGTAGATTCTCGGTACGGTATCATACCGTACCGTTAATGACAGTATATCAATATTTTGATATTTTCGATATTTTTTCGATACAATACGTACGGAATATCAGTTTTTCGGTATTGCATACATGCGACTTTCACTCGTGAAAGGTCTCACCAGAAATGATTGCTCCAATTTCACCACACTTTGTTATTAAAATAAATATATTGATGGAATGAGACATGTAACCACTCTTTCAACATTAACATTCTACTCCTCAAGATTCATTAATGCATATTTTATATATACTACGTTGGTGGGCAACCCTTCCTTCCAATTTTTTCGGCCGTCGGCTAACCATGTTGCCCATCTTGTAACAAAAGGACCTAATTACATTAGTTTTATGTTTTGTCCAAAACATCTTGTTTCTGTGTTGGATATGAATTTGTAATTGTTTTGTTTTTAATGAATTGAAAAGTTTCTTTTTAAAAAAAAGGCCTATTCATCCATCCTTTTCCAATCTATTAATACAATTTTCCCACTCTTCTTCATTGGATATATGTTATTTCCATCTTATGGTAAATAGTCTAATTATTGAAGCTACTATGATGTTGCTCTTTGCCTCTCCATTTAATAAAATCAACCAACATTCTAGTTTTGCTTTTGTTTGAGAGGTGATGTTGCAATTCAAGATTATTTTGTATGTTCGACTTAAGTAATTACTCATTTAATTTATGCAATACTAATAAAAGAATATGAGGATCAAAACTTTCCAACTTGTTTTTCAATGTCTTGTTGGAACTAATCCAATCAAAATAAAAAATTTACTTTTCAATCATTTTTCACATTATAACAAATTGAATTTGAGTGTGACAAATGAGACTTTTGAAAAAAAAAAAGTATGCCAATAATCATGATTGGGTTTTCTGTTTGGGCCGAAGTTTTATGGGTCTCTTGTATGGAGGCCCATATATATGCTCAGCAAGCCACGCTGGAATTATGTGGACAGTGGAAAATTCTGGTTGAGACATTCTAACGAACAGATAGCAGGTAGCCTTTTTCCTTCTTCTTCTTCTTTTCAAATTTAACGCTAAATCGGTTTGTTCTATATAAAATCACTCAGTTGTGCATAGCCATTATCTGTATTGAGATATTTCCTTTATGTTTAATTTGTCGTACAAGGATGGTTTGCTATTTTGGAAATCTTTTATTCCGTTTGTCCGAAAACTCGAGATCCCACTTCATTCTTGTTGTGTTTAATGATAAGTACTACATGGATTCTATAATGTTCATTCGCAGTTGAGTTTTTGCTTGTGTAAATGATATTGACGTTATGAACTTCCGCAAGATTTCATTGTATCTTCATCTTCTGCTTAGCTAAACTCTTGCGGTTAATTCATCTGAATTCGTCATGTTCTTCATTGCTCTATGTCCAAGATGGAGTGATTTGCTGCAAGAATCGAGCTATGTACACCAAACATAGAAATATTAAGCAAAACATGACTACTAAAATGGACAAAAGGTTTATTCCAATCTTTATAGTTCGTTCACCACTAGACTTGCAGGTGCCCATGTAGATATTCCTCTTGAAGAATGCATATCAATTGAGGGTATCTTTGAAGATGTGCTAAACAGAAACACGAATATGTTTCTTCTTCATTTCTGACATTTAAGCCTCTTTTCTGATTTATTTGTATGTGTGTATGGGTGCTTTCCTGTGACATGCTGCTGCTTAGAATAATTGTCAATTGTTTTAGGAAGTGACAAAATGCAAAACTTGAGGAACTCTTTCTTGAGCTACTTGAGAATTGGGATACCTGTGAAAGGGCACTTTGTTTCACAAGGGTTGAATGGAAGGCATGGACATTTGCAGTCGCTGCGAGCTTGCAGCACAGCTACAAATGTCAGCCAGGATCAAGTAATGGATCGAGTGATTCAGTTGGTAAAGAAATTCGGCAAAATTGATTCTGATAAGGTAATTGGCCATGTACTGGTGTGATGATATGCATTGTTCTTAAACAATCACAAGCTTGAAAGTTGCTACAAGTCGTCAACTTTGATTCTTGTTTATGTGTGCTTTGATAACCTAATCAATCACCAATAAAACTTGTGTGTTATAGGTTACAGAAAAAGCTGATTTCCAGAAGGACTTGAGCCTTGATAGCCTGGACAGAGTGGAACTTGTCATGGCTTTTGAGGAAGAATTCTCTGTTGAGATACCTGATGCTGAGGCGGATAAGCTCAAATCTTGCGCTGATGTTGCCAACTACGTTATTTCTAGGACTGGTGAGAAGGTTACCGGGAACTCTTAACTGAGTCAGTTACATATAGTACTTGCTCCCTTTTTCGTTTTTCTTTTTTGTCTGCACAATCTTCCTGTGGGATAATGTTTGTTGCATGCTTCGTGCTTTTCGAACATGATTGAATTTCATAGATTACATTCTTGCTGTATGACATAGTTGAGTTGATTGAAACACTTGGTATATGTATGTATAAGAAAGTCCATTGATTTTCACACATTTACAAACCACAAGAGAGAAGACATACTCTACATAGAATGCTTATGTTTAGCTCTTTCTCTTCTGAGAAATTTCAGCACGAAACATTTTTGTAGTTTTACATAGAAATGAAACAGCAAGCTAAATGAAGTCTGCAACCCCGTGTGACTAAAGCGCCCTCCACCAATGTTGCAACTGATGATGCACACAAATACACATCATATTATTACAGGACAGGCATTTTCTGCTCTCTCTTATCTCCCCTTCGCCTGTACTCTTTTGATGAAGGTTTTGGCATCAAATGTATGTTGCTCGTGGTGTAAGTACGAACACCTTCACCGATGGATGTCAGCTTTATTGCCTTGTGTTTCCCTGTAAAAGCATGTCTGCAGGGGCAACTCTTTGGAAGATGGAGAACCTTAACCAGGCATACCTTCTCCAAATTGGGAATCGCGTGGAGATGGGAAGGAAGATCGATTATGAACTGTCCATGGCTATCTGTGCTGGCTCTTGCCCAAGATTTCTTTGTCTTTCTACTTGAGCCACAGAAAACAGCCACAGATGCACCTGCAAAATATTTATTCAATGTTTGAGTTCAGGTTTATTTCTTCACACAAACTTCTGTGTGCTGAATGAACTTGCTCGACCGATCGAATATTGTTTGGAACAGCAGCTCTACAAATCTCTTCTGAGCAAGAAAATTGAGAGCTTTTATTCCTATTTTGGGACGCAAATGATTTAAGCGTCTTGTGTGTGTTTAATAAAATCTTGGGTTCGAATTTTAATGAAAATATTTGGGTGGGATGAGATTTATTGATATAAGGTCATGGGCTTAAGAATATCGAGAGCTTCCTACTCATAGACACTAAAGCAAAGCTAAGGTAACAAAATTATTGGTGCAACTCTTGACAGATCAATGGTTTTCGGCTAATAATAGCGAAAACATGATTGTACGTAAAATTATAATATCTAACATGACATCTCATACTATTTTGTTGATTTTAAGGAAGATATTTCGTGAACATAAAATCATTGACTTAGAATATCTATGCAAGGTTTTTATCGCATGTAATTTACATGAAGGTTTTTACAACCTATTTCAAACACTTATTTGTTCAAATGCATACATTAAGCCAAACTTATTACTGATTTTACAATTACAATATAATTTCTTGATTTTGGCAATTACAACCCTATATTTGAAAATCTTATAATTATTAAAAAAAATTCAAAATAAGAAAAAAATTATTTCTTTATTTTCAAGTGTAGATTATAATGATTTATTTCGCAATTAACCCAACACTTATTATATATAGTTATAATCAAGACAGCTTTTCAAAGTTGAAATCATATCATCTCCATTCACTCCAATATCTCAACAGTTCTGTCGTTATGAACCACATATTATTTATTAGAACTTAATATCGTAACTCTTAATATCGTATCATAAAATAACCAGTTTGTTTATACATGTGAATTAAATTTATCTAATTAATAATCCCCTTGAGCTGTTGATTCAATATGCAGCAGCTACATGCATTTATTTCAGATATTAAACTCCCTAGGAGAGAGAGAGAGAGAGAGAGAGAGAGAACCTGAGACAGGCAAGGGAGTGGCAGAGAGTTTATCATCAAAATCAGCATGGCAAATAAGCTTCCCATCAATAACGACAGTGGAGAGTCTATCTTCACCATAACCAGCCCAGTTCACCACCTCCTCCCTGCTGCTCACTAATTCTCCCATCAACTCCTCCTCCTTTGCCACCACCTTCCCGCCGGAATAACCCGCGACGGCGAACACGACGAGCAAGAAAATCATCTTCATCATGTCCATGTGTGTATGTGTCAAATTAATCTTGAATAATTAAAAGCTAGATGAGAATGAAGGAAAGAGGCCACCACCCTCAGCTTTTTATATACACACAAGGCTTTGCATGGTTCGACTACCCTTGCACACCTGCAATTACAATCCTGCCCTCGACGTTAAGACATCATTTCCTACTTCGTTTATCGTGTAATAAAGGAAATAATTTGGTCTCATCAGTTACAACTTACAAGTGGAAACTTTTTTACGAATAATTGCAGTGTATATTTAATTTTTTAAATTTTCGTGAGAGAAAGGAAGTTGGGAAATGAAGGGGTGAATTGCATTGGAGTTGGTTGCCTAATCTTGTACCCCACGTATTATTTTAATATGAGAAATAATCGTTGAAGTTTACGGAACATAAATCCAGAATCCATAAATGTTTTTTTTGGTAAACAAGAAGTTGAGTTTTTGGGGTCAAGCCTACTTCAACTATTTCTAGCCTTATGAGGTCACGTAACTCCCTCTAATTATACGACAACCATATACTATATAGTGTATAATGTCTGATAACTTAGTTTATTTGGGGATCATTTTTTAATTGTAAAATTTTGAAATTTCTCAATGTGACTCATTAGATTAATTAATGTTTTTATTATCAAATGAAATCAAGGCATGTTGATTAAGTGTCAAGGAGTGACATGTCCTCAGTCTCGGAATACAATAATAATATGCATTGTTATGATTAATTGATTATAGGTTCGAGTAAAGGAATAAACACCTGTTTTCTATTCAAATTATGTTAAAAAAGAGAGTGAACCTCTTAATATTTGGTTTTGTTAAATATCATTCAAGCAATCAAGCATAATTAATTACGTTGTAAATCACAAACAAAGGTTAATTAAACCAAAAAAAAATCATGTAATTGGATTGAGTTAGAGCTAGGGATGGGAAAAATACTTATTTATCGAAATACATAACCGAATATATGGTATCGAAAAGATACTAAAATTATAGAGTTATTGGTATATCGAGATTTTTGGTAAGGTATCACACCATACCAAAAATTTTCGTTAAGCTAATATGATCATCCTAATATTTACAGTAGGGGTGAGAATTTTTTATCCGATCCGATAATCTGGCACGAATCCGCACGATAATAATGGATACAGATTGAGGCTTATCGGATATGGATCCTTATCGGATCGACACGGTAAGGACACGAAAATTTCGGATCGGATTCGGATTGGATTGGATAATTCATTAAACGGATCGGATACGGATATCCGTTAATAAATTAATAAAAATTATTTATTTTTTAAATATAATAATTAATTAATTAATTTTGATATATTAATATAGATTTAAAGTTCTTTGAAAAACTCAAATCTCTTGGTTCTTCATTAATGTTCGTGTCCCATTTTATTAATTCACCACCAAAAAATATATATTTATTTATCTATTAATTATATTTTTTAATATTTTTTTCTTCTACTATCAAAATTTAATAACTTTCTTTTTTTCTCAAATTCAAGTTTTCAATTAAGTTGTATCAACGGATTAACTAAAAGGTGAGATCTTAAATTTCAATGTTAATGAAAGTATTGTAGATTCTCATTCATTGTCTCAACTCTTTCAATTTCACCGTGATAGATTAAAAGTATTTATTATAATTTATTTTATTTGTTATAAATCTTAAAGTTTTAATTAATATTTTTCTCCCACAAAATTGTAAGTGGAGTATTGACGACTAAGGTGAAAGATTGATCAACATTTAAAAATGAGCATGTTTGACCACTAGAATTGAAATTTAAGATTTATCTATGTATCTTCGGATATTTGATTGAGGATTTTAGTTTCAAATGAAGTTGCAGTTTTATTTATTTATCAAACACATTATTTGAACAATCAAATATGAATATTTTGTATTATCTTATCAAATTTTTATTGGATTATAATTGTGTTTATTGAAACAGATTCTTATTGAATTAATCCGATTTGAATTTTTATCGGATCTTTATCGGATCAGATACATAATGGATCATTCGGATTGGATACTTATGAGATCCTTAACAGATACGGATCGGATTCGTGCGGATACAGATTTGAGCTTAACGGATCGGATACGTATACGGATTTTATTTTTCTTAACGGATCGGATACGGATTTGACCTTAACGGATCGGATCGATAACGGATTGACACGATAAGGATCCTATCCGCACGAATTGTCACCCCTAATTTACGATATATCGACACACATACTATAGCGGAAATATAATAATATTTCTTTCGTCCTTAATTATTAGTCTCTAATTGAAATGACACAATAACCAATGTTTATGAATGTAATGGAATTACTAATTTATTGCTCAGTATGAAAAAGTTTGTCATTTTAGGAATAAATGGGACAGACCGATAAGGTAAATGAGACTAATAAATTGGGACGAAGGGAGTAATATTTTTTGTTTTTATTTTATTTTAAAACAATAAAAAAATAAAATCATATAGATTAAATATAAAATCATATTTTCTCTTCACCTAACAATATTCTTGATATAAGCATATTTCTTGAATAAATATCAACATAAAAAATCGTAAGAATTAAAGTATAACGAAATTTTTTGGTATGTTAACTGTGTACCGAAAGAATAATTAGATAAATGGTATATAAATTATGTCATACCAAAATTATA
This sequence comes from Plectranthus barbatus, assembly GCA_026898455.1. Classification (NCBI taxonomy): domain Eukaryota; kingdom Viridiplantae; phylum Streptophyta; class Magnoliopsida; order Lamiales; family Lamiaceae; genus Plectranthus; species Plectranthus barbatus. The sequence goes on along the minus strand of JAPKLW010002380.1, from coordinate 22,803 downwards.
TTGAAAGCATTCAGAAAATTCGATATGCCGAAGTAATGATATATAAATTATCTCATACCGATCGAAACTATACTGACTCATACCAAAAATTTAGTATACCGAAAATTTTGGTACGGTAACGGTACATATGAGTTTTTCTCATGCTGTAAATTTCGATAAGGCATAAGGTTTGGTATACCGTACCAAATCATCCCTAGTTTGAGGTGCTCATATTCCAAGAATAGATTTATTTTTATTATTTTTTTTAAAATTGAGTTACAATATAAGATTAAACTGTGGAGGGTTTAGACCATCTGTCTCTCTCTACTACTAAAAAATAGGGGTACAGTAAAATTACAATATTCATTTAAATTATATTCTCAATGCTAATTACAATATAACTCAAACTCGTGATTAGTAATAGATTTGTTAGTCAAGAGCGAGGTTAGACTAGTATCTATTAAAAGAAGTTTTTTTTCCAAATTAGACAAGAATATTTATGGAAATGCACCACTTTTGGTCCTTGGAGGAAGAATGTATCTACCATGATGATATTGATGTAATTGATGTTTTGCCACTATTGTTTTCTTTAAATATAACTATTTTTTCTTTCTTTTATATCGTTAAAGCTATGTGGTTGCCATTAGGATATGTCGACCTCATATAATTGATGGGTGTTCCTATATTGCAATTATAGGTTTAACTCTAACATTGAATCACCCTGTGGCGGATGCAGCTGTTTGAATTCACTTATCTCCAACTCATGAATCTATAATTTATAGGGGTGACAATTTGTGTGGATCGGATTGTTACCGTGTTGATCTGGTATTGATCCGATCCGTTAAGGTCTAATCCGTATCCAATCCGTTAAGAAAAATCTAAATCCGTATCCATATTCGATCCATTAAGCTCAAATCCGTATCCGCACGAATCCGATTCGTATCCGTGAAGGATCCGATAAAAATCCAATCCGAATGATCCGATATGTACCTGATCCGATAAGAATGTGATAAGGATTCAATCCGGTTGATACAATAAGAATTCGTTTCAATAAATAAAATAATAATTCAATAAAAATGCGATAAAGTAATATAAATATTCATATTTGGTTGTTTTAGTATTGTGGTAGACAAATAAATAAAACTGCAACTTCGTTTAAAATTAAAATTCCCAATCAAATATCCCAAAATATATAATAAGTCAACATAGATAAATCCTAAATTCAAATACTAGATGATAAACCTTTTGATTTTCAAATACCCAATAATTCTTCACTTTGTTGTCAACACTCCACATACAAATATGAATGAGAAAAATATTATTTATAACTTTAAAATTTATAATAATAATATAAATTATAATAATCGCCTTTCATCGATCATGATAACATTGCAAGTTCAAGATCCTACCAACTAGTTCATTAATTGATACAGTTTCATTAAAACACATAAAGTTGAGAACAAAAATAAAAGAAAAGAAAATCATTAGGTTTATTATTATCAAAAAAATAAATATTAAAAAATAAAATAAAGAAATAAATAAATAAAATTTTGGTGGAGAATGAAAAAAAAAATAACAATAATATAAAATTAAGAGATTTGAATTTTTTAAGAGAATCATGAAGCTAAAATAATATAAAATTAATTTATTAATTATTATACTTAAATAAATTAATAAAAATATAATAATTTATTAATAGATATCCGTATCTGATTCGTTTAACAAATTATCCAATCCGATCCGAATTTTTCATGTCCTTATCATGTTGATTCAATAAGGATCCATATCCGATAAGCCTCAATCCATATCTGTTATAATCGTGCGAATTCGTATCGGATCAAAATTGTCAGTCCTAATAGTTTACACCTTCTTGCACTTAAATTATTGGGTAAATGACAGATAATACTTTAAATTATTGATGTTTTTTGAAAAATATTATAATGAATTGTCATCAATTAAAAATACATTAATTCTTACTTTCGTCTATGAATTACACCAAAATAAGCTAACAACGTTAATTATTGATGTCTCGGCAGTTAAACACCATTTGGTTGTTAGGTTTTTTTGTATACCACAAAGTATTATGATTGTTATATTGGTAAATAATTTTGTATGATACAGTGATAATTATTAATGTCTTGTATATAATGATACAATTCACCTGTTTGATTAATAAACATACAACGCGAACAACAATATCCTCCTATCTCGTCGATAGGGAGTGTGTAGTAGATCACGGAAGATCGTATAAATCGTTTGACTTAGCGAGATATAAACACTTATCACAGTCGACACAGTTCCAGGATACATTGTTGGTATAAATTGCGGTATATTCACTAATAAGTAGCTTATCTTGGCTGCTAGATATGTTGGCACGTTCGGGATTGGACCTAATTAAGATGAGTTCTTTTATCTGACATTAAAAGAATCTTGACCTTGATGGAACTAATGTCTAATGAAAGGTCCATAAGTATATACAAATTTATGTCACTTTGAGGTGCTAAGATGAATATTCTTATATGTACTTATATATCTGCATCTTTGGTGATAACAATTTATGTGTGACTTTTGGAACTGGAATTATGAAACCAAATCCAGTATAGGATGACGGCATTCCCTGAGTAGCTCAGAAGGTCTATTGTGCTAAAGTCCTGCAGACTGATTAAGTTCGGGCATAAATGAAAAGGTTGGGTGGTACAACTCAGGAATAAAAGATATTAATTAATTTTAGAGCTTGTCAGAAACTCAAATTAATTAATGGATGTCTGCCTATGCAACCCGTTCCTCATTACCTGGTAATAAAGGGGTAGGTCATAACATAAATCAATATTAATTAATTTATATTCTATGTTGAATATGAAAATTTATTAAATAATTTAATTACCCTATTTATTATTTACATATTGATCCCTGATCTGACCCATGAAAAGCTCTAAACCTAATAGGATTAAGAGTCTTATTATAAATACCCTATTGTTCTACAGTTCAAGTCATAAGTTACAGTTCAAGAATTAGAATGTGTAGAGAGCAATAGAAAGGGCGACCAAAGATGGGAAAAAAAAGAGAGGAGTTTGATTTTTATCTTACGTGCAATCCGGTAGTGGACTTTACTAGATATTCGGATAGGAACAAGAGATACAGATTAGAAGACCAGATCTAGAGGATTCCTTATCTTTTGTGTTTCGATTTTAATTACTAATCAAAATAAAAAATTTAATATTTATTCCGTATGATTAAATTTGGAGCGCTGATAAGTTCATAATTTTATTCACTTATCTATATTATTTTCTACTATTTTATATAGTTTTATTGAGTTTATCTATATATTTTATGCATGAGTCAATATTGGGTGCTATTATGCGTGTCATGATGTGTTTTTACAGGTTTTAGGCCAAATTCAATAGAAACTCCTACAGAAAGGAGTTGATGTTCAAAGAAGCAGTGACAAATTCCTCCACACATGGAAATTGAGCTAATGGAGCATGGAAATAGAAAGATCTTGGAGTTAGCTTTCCAATGCAACTGGAATCGGGTCAATCGGAGTTCAGGAGAGTACGTTATGGCCAAAATCGTGAGACCGCATAGAAGAGGCAAGAAATGACCAAGTCCGGAAAAGTGAAGGTTCGGTATCAACTGACGTGGAATTCACGTCGATCGACGTGGAATGCCATGTCGATCGATGCGTGGCCATATCGACCGACGCGCAGAGCTAAAGAGAGAAATTCGATTTATTCGAATTATATCTTATTTTTAGCCCTAGATTTGTTAAGATACACATCCACCTCTATAAATATCCTTATAATTTTAAATTTTTTATAATCTTTCATTCTGCAGTCGAGTCTTAAGAGCTTTGAGAGTTGGGAAACACGAAACCCGTTTATTTTCTTGTAAGTTCTTTACTTATGCAATTTAATATGTTTTCTTTTGGATTTCCATCTGCGATGAGTGGCTAGAAACCCTAGCGGGTTCTAGGGCAATGAATGATTAGTCTTGAATGCATGTTTAATTGATTAACTCAACATTGCATGGTTTTGAATTCCTGGTTTAATCATTAGAGTCTAAAATTGAATTAAGATCGAAAGATAAAATTAATTATAGGTTTATAGTCATTAATTGAAAGATCGAGAGAAGAAAATTAATAACAGGAAAATGAATTTGAATACACTTAATCTCTGTCTTAGGGGAAGATAGTAATTGTATGGATTAATTTGTGGAATTAAAGAAGGTTGATTATTAATGTGTTATTGAGGCCGACAAAGCACACACATTCACATAATAGTAATCTAGGCTATAATTGTCTGACCAAGAAGTTATAAGATTTTTATGATTTCTCACCAATGCGAGTTAATTGATTTACATGTATTCTCATTAATTGTTCGCCCTAGAATCTATGTTCCTTTAAATTTGCTTTCACAAACTCTTTAATTTCTAGTATTATTTTCTTTACTTATATAAAATCAAACCCAAATTTTTGTTACTCAAACAATGAATCTTAGGATCATGATTAGTACATAAGATAATTTTCCCACACAATTCCATTGGGTTCGACTTGAGTTATAAATTTTATTTGCCACTGCTCTGCAATTTATCTATAGATTTTAGAGTGATCAAGCGCGATGATTCAAAGGCTTTAATCCCTAGGAGAGGTGATTCATTAACACCTCTGCATGGCAATACATTATTAAATAAGAGCATGTCAAAGAATAATTGATGTATGATGATTATTTAGATATCCACAGAGGTCCATAAGTTTAATTGAATTAAGTGAACATCGTTTCATGGTATAATTCATTCATTGGCATCCCACGTAGCAAATCAAAACATGGTTCAACAACTAAACGTCACTTGGCATCCCATGTAACAAATGAAAACAACGTCATTTTACCATTTTTTTTTGTACGACTCTACGAACAAGTGGTTAAAAAATCAATTCCACGTTAGAATATTTGTGAATTTGCCAACATTTTTTAACATGATGATTAAACAAAGTCGTTTTTATTTGCCAAGTGACGTTTAACTGTTGAATCATTAATAATAAATTGTATTAACTCGTTTTGGTCTAATTCATAGCCAAAAATAAAAATTTTGGTATTTTAAACTAACCGCAATACATTAAAATGTTTTCCAAAAAACATCAATAGATCAAAGTATTATCCCTTATTTGCATTTCTTAGAATGTTATGATGAGTTCATACGAAGTAGGGAAATTAAGAAATTCCCATGATAAGAATTTGGATTTCGTTAACTAAGAAAGTTGTATTTGTTTCAATTCTGATATTATCCCTAGCTAGTTTATTCATAAGGTTGTTGCCAAAACACATGAATGTCGAACTGTACACACACACTCTGCATTTATCCAAAATTCAGCAGCCTCGAAATACAATATTTTCAACATTTCAATAAAAATAATAATGAGTTTTAGACTTGTTTTTATACATAGAACCAACAGATAGTTCTTGAATGTAAAATGTCAACAAAATTTGAATGTTGATAGAGAAACAACTATTCTAAGGAAGGCGTTGGGAGTTGATGTACAAATAGCTCTTCTTTTGAGAGAAACCAGTTGTTGTCAGAACTGGTGAAAATCCAGCATACTCCCTCTCCTTCTTTGCTGCACAAATATCAGCCAGTTTCTTCAGAAGATCGTGTTTCTGGATGAACGGTTGGGCTGCATATTCTTCGAATGGCATCCACTGCAAATGCATCATCAGCAATACCAGAGTTTTCAGTTCTTGTAACAAGTTCGGATGGATTGTCAATGCTACGGCGTGCAAAAATGGTTTCATGCTTTGTTGCCAGAAGAGTGTAAGAACTAAAATGTAGCAGAAGCCTTCCAAGATCGTATTCTTTAAGATTTCAATCCATATGGATTAATGAGAGAGAAAGCGAACCTGGGCTGCCTCTATTTCTGATTCCTGTGGCTGGATCTCTGTAGAGAGAGGTTGAAGCACGCACACGAAGAACAAATCTGATTTTTCGAAATAAGATTTGTGACTTTGTCTGCAACTCAGATAAAAAGTTGGTTCATTTTAGCAGCAGAACATGAAATTTGAAAATATGTTATTCCATTCCATCACAATTTACATCAAGAAAGTGTACAAGGGGTAGTACCTGAATGCAAGTATTTCTAAAAATCTTGAATCTATCTGAAGCAGGGCACAGAAGGCAGCAAAAAACGATCAAGATTCATAAAAAACTTTCACTTGATCTAATATGAAACAAATCAGAAAAAATAATTATAATAATAATAATTTTCTCACTCCGGTCTCTTCTTTCACTTCTCGAACTGCAGCATCACATATATCTTCACCCTGTAATCACACATGGTGTTACTGGGAAGACTGAGCATTCATTCCTTATATGGAAGTTTTTGTGAAGTTTATGGCAAGCAATCCACAAAACTCGGCCTACCTCATCAACAACACCGGTAGGGAACTTCCACACACCTGTTCCTCGGAAACCCCCACTCTTCTCCTGAACTACCAGCACCTGGTAAAGAAATTTTCAGAAGAAAATGACTGAGCCTTATAAGTTTTTGTGGTGTCTTCAGAATGTCAAAGGACTGTTAGTGGATGACGAAACATGAAGCTGTGCAAAATAAATAACTTATATATGACAGAGAGAGGACTTCTTTTCACTTAAAGGATTTCTCTTCATCACCAAGATTCAAATATTTTGGGTCAGAATTCGTTAAGTTGTCAAGCTTATGCCCAAGCAAATATTGATATTCAAAACAATTTTCCCATGAAATTCAGAATTGAATCAATCATCTCTATTTCAGTTGGGTCACTGAAAATGGATACTAAGGAACTGTCTTGTAATCAGACGAGCAAACTATTAAACTCGAGGAGCAAGAGAAGTAGGATCATCTTATCGGACGAGCAACTGCAAAACCCCAGGAGAAGAGATGTAGGAAATCAAGAATTGTGATGCATGGCGAAAAATGTGGAAAATTGTTGATTCTCTAAATAAATACCCAAACAAAACAAGAGAAAACAGTTGATTCAAGACGAATACTGGAATAAAACTAGATAAAGAGCTAACAGTTGATTCCTAAGAATAACAGTTGATTCGAGACGAATATTGTAATAAAACAAGATGAAGAGTTAACAGTTGGAGCATCCAAACTTCTCATTAATCAAACACAAATAAAAATCATATACTACCTATTTATACTATAATTTGAACTTGATAAAATGAGATATATCAAATTATAATCCTAATATAACTGTATCCAAAGATAATAATAAATATCAAATCAAATGACAAACTTAAATATCAAAATTAAGGTAAATTTATTAATTAAGATATCAACATCTTGATATCTATCTCCATCAAAATATAACATTGAAAAACAATTCAGTGTTGTTACTAATGCAGTACCAATACTCAATTTTTATATGCTGACACTTAGATTGAAACTAGTACGACGTTTGACTTATATATTCCAGAATGAAACATCAAAGACCAACTGACGGTTTAAAATGAAACTGGGTTGAGTATCCAGAAGTTAACAAATTATTAGCAGTGCAGAAGTGAAAAACCGAAAACAGTATTGAAGTAGAGTCACGCAGAACAAAGATTCAGCTTGTAAAAGGAGTTCAAGTTTATTCAAATGGAGAAATTATAGCAACCACATAACAGAAGTCATCCAAAGAACCAAATTCAAATGCGGAAACATACTTCGTTTTTCTCATTCAAGACGAAAGCACCAATCCCCACTCGATGTGAGGCATTTGCTGGCAGAGTGTTTGGCGTGCTGGGTAGCCAATGCACAAGCATTAAATACTTAGGTTCCGCATGGTGAAAATAGAATCCTTCCTGAACCAATGAGAAGCGCAGCAAGAGAAACATAAGAGGTGACAAATAACAATGTTAACATGTATGAAAAGTCTCCACACTAACCTTAACAGCAGGTTCAACAAGACTCACGAGCTCAATAGGCATTTTAATCCACACACCCCTCTTTCCCTGCACCAAAACCATGAACCATTCTCCATAGTCCATATCACTTTCACCTTCAAGACTCCCTCAAATTCAAAGGAAACTGAAATACCCTCTAGTTATTTATCTCACTGACCAAATCCAGTTGGGTCTCACATAAACAATTTGGCAGTCAAGAATTTTCTTCAACCATAAACTCTACATAGAACTTGCATGATGATACTATATATAGAGAGAGAGTATTATGTTCAAAGTTCTATACTTTAACATCAATGTGACCGTGTCGACTGTAGGTATACCGAACGTATATATAAATATTGGCAAAGAAAAAAGAAGAAGAAATAAAAAATCTTACGAATTAAACAAGAATACATAGCGAAGACTAAATGAATGAGTACCTGCAGCCGCCATTGGGAAAGGGAGGCTCTGAGAAAGGAAGCAAAAACGGCAGGATCCAGGGGCTCATTGGTCATTTCCACAATCACTCCTCCATGGTCATCGTTTTTGCCAGCCAATATTCTATCAACTTGCTCAACGGACGTCGATGATGAACTCATTGAAGATCGAACGGTCAATAATTTCCCAAGTCTACTTCTGCTCAATCTACCTGAAACAATCAATCAAGAAACAAAACCCCTGGTTTAAACTTCAAATAACCGTCAATCTCGAGCTCCCAAAAATAAGCGATTCGAGAATAAACCTCTAGAGAGAAGAAGTGGATGCGAAGTAGAGAAACCCCGCTTGCTGGAGGAGAGAGGGAGAATCGAGAAACGGAGAACACAAGGGCGACTGAAGATCTTGCACAATGTCATATCGTGCTATTTATATGTACAAATTGCGTTGCGAGAATGGATGTTGGTTTGAACGAGTGTATGGGATTTGACAGTTGAATAATTGCACAAAAAAGTTAAGATTGTTGATGAATTTTAATGGGCTTTGGTTTGATATACGTAGCCCGTTACGCTCCAGCTCGAAAACGAGGTAAAATGAAGGAAATTAATGGTTCCAACAACTCCAGTCAAAAAATCAAATTGAGCGTGGCGGAGAAGCCGGAGGCTGGAGCTCCAAACGGCCGAGCAATTTCGCCATTCAAAGATGGTATCATATTTCATTCTATTTCTACATATTTGATGTTGCGTGTTATTATTAGTTTTTGGTTGATTAGTTTTAATTCATTCTTTTATTAGTTTTAACTTCTATAAATTATACAAAGATTTTACATATAGTTTTATCATGGTCTCTCACAAAATTTGAAAAATTAGGTGAGATTTCACTATGCAGAAGTTCTGCAGGCTGATTAAGTTCAATCATAAGTTAAAAGGTATTGAGTGGTATTACTTAGAAATAAAATATATGTCACGCCTCGATTTATAAACAAGACTTAAATAAAAGAAATGAGGCACATCGGGTACGAGACTTGCACTTGAGATATCAATTAACAAGAAGAATATAAGCAAATGTGAAAGAATCACCACACTTATCCCAAGTTAAGCAAAAAATATTAAAGGGGTGCCTCCTCAAGAAGGGATCGTAGCTTCTCGAGTAACCAAATATAAGAGTATTTATGATGTCATCAAAAGGTTAACAAAAGATAAAGAGTTTCAGCAGCGGAAAGTTATCAATGAAGTATGTATATGAAGATACATACTTCAGTATCTAACTATTACAAAAAGAATCTTCAGCTCCACATCGACTGCTGCCTCGTACTCTGGTTCCAAAAGCTTCTTTTAACCTGCGCATTTTAGAAATAATGCGAGGGGCTAAGTACAAATTGTACTTAGTGAACACATGCCCGAAAACATACATACATATAAGTTTGTCATGCCTTTTTAATCGGGTCGCACATGGGGTTTTAAGTTTGAAATCCTCCCATTGCACCAAAACATTTCATGAATGAGCATGCTCCTTTTTACTTTGTTAAACTATCTGCAAATGAATATGTGACTGGGAGGTGGCCACCTACCACACTCATCAATTAATTCTAGACTCTTAATCGATCTTGGACTTCTCAAGTTTGAGCCATCGGATAAGGATATGGAAGAATGATTTTGGCAATTTAGTTTGACGAACAAGATAGTCAAACGTTACTTCAATAGCTCGTGGTTCAACATCGAGCATTAATTCAAGGAACATGAATAATAATTCAATTTGATTGATCAAAACAAATGACTTCGTCCAGTGACTAAGCACTTTCAAGAGTTTAAGATTGAAAGAAGTTTCATTGTGAATCATCGTACATTGCTTGAGAGTATAAGAACTCATCAAGTTGTTTCAACGAAATAATCGAGGAGATTATTGATCTTAGATGAAGATCAAATTAAGATTTCAAAAGTTAAGGTTTAACAAGTTTGATTTAACAATAAGCTTCAAGGAAGTTCGAGTTACAAGAGTTCGGTCAAGCAAATCAAGTTGATTTGTACTGAATGGATTCTCAGAGAGGTTATAAGAGATAACATCTCTTCGTCGATTGATACAAGGAATATCAAACGAAATCAATTTGGATTTGAATTAATTGAATGAAGGATTTAGAATTTAAGGAAATGTCATTGGAGTTGATACGTATGAAAGGTATCGAAATGTATGAAAGATAAATCGAATCGGCCGAAGAAAGAACAGAATGTGGGGAATTTCACTCTGTCTCGACCGAGATGGAGTGCATCTCGACCGAGATGGATGTATCGACCGAAATGAAGTGTATCTCGACCGATATGAGCATATCGATCGAGATGAGATGCATCTCGACCGATATGATCATATCGACCGAGATGAAACACATATCGACCAAGATGAATGGGAATTGGCTGTCTCGACCGGGATGAAGTCCATCTCGACCGATATAGCTATATCGACCGAGGTGGCCTTCATCTCGCCCGATATAGCCATTTCAACCGAAATGGAGTCTATATCGGCCGAAACAGAGGCTGCATGCCTTCCGGCGAAAATTCTTATTTTTGGCTCAAACGGTTATCCGGGCTCGTCCAATCGATTTCTAAGAACACCAAATGGTTTTCTAACAAGTATAACGAGTCTAGACATGATTTAAACCATCAAAACATGTTGGAATCGAGATTTAACCGCAATATTAACATATTGGACAAATATACCAAAAATGCTCCAAAATCATCACAAATCGATTCCTAGGTCGATATATCGTCTCTAGGCTCATAACATAACATGCTAAACATGCATACATACTCATAAACTCAATATCAAGCCTAGATCATGACATTTACTGAAAGTCAAAAAGGTTAAAGTGGTTGTCATTCGCTTGTCACATCGGTCACTTTAACATCACCTCACGTCAACTCCACATCTCTTCGCGTCATTGCACGGGAGACCGTTATATTTCGCCTACCCGCGAATATTTATCGATCAATATTATCCCGATATGAAAATGTCGGGTCATCAAATAAATTATCGACGTTAATTATTAATTTAATATTTAATTATTTTTCTTGAAATAAGATTGGCAATTAAATAAATGCCCCAAAATAATAAATTTCCAAATCAAATCAATCGCATATCTTCGAATTAAATTCGATGACAAAATATAAATTTTTGAAATTCGATAAATACATTTAAAATTTACGAGGGTCGTTATAATATATTAATTAATTTGTAGGCTTGTCAAAGCCTGAATTAATTAATTAATCTCTGTAACCTTAAATATGGGGATATACCGAGCTCGTGCAACCCGTTCCTCATAATGTGGCAGCAAAGAGGTATGATAATATTGATTCTCTGGTCGTACGAATCAATATTAATCAATTAATTATATTCTAGGTTGAATATGTGAATTAATTATTTGATAGATCTTCTTTGCTATTTGCATACTGGTCCCTGGTCTGGCCTATGAAAAGCTCTAGCCCAATAGGGATCATAACTTCCTATAAATACCCCCTAGTTCTCAGATCTCAATACACCACAAGATCATAAGTTGATAAGCAGCAAACCAGTGATTTGGGAGTTGTAAGTAGTCGACTGGATTTGAGAAAGGGAAGGAAATTACACTTCTCGATAGGTACGAAATCTGGAAGGAATCTTCACAAGATCTCTGAATCGGAGCAAGGGATACTGATCAGATCTGGAGGATCTTCTTTCTCTCTCTCTTCCTTAATTTTCGATTTTATCCATATAAAATCAAAAGATTTAATTATGATCATTTCAGGAATGAATATTATTGCGCAAGAAGGATTAAAGATCGAATCCCTGCGCAACTGTTCAGAGATTAAATTCATCCAGGTATTCCGCAATCTTTCTTATGTATTCAATATGATTATTCTAGGTTTTGATCATAGGCATAACAATTAATTTATGATATCCAATAATTGATTCTTGACAATCGGATTATGCAATTCAGTTTGCTAGTAAAAATCCCTTCAAGTCACATCTTGGAGATTGCTACAACTGTTGTGATCTTTCTTGGAGAGAAAGAGGACCGAAAGAAAAACTCAAGCTGAGAAGCTTAGAGTCTCGTGTTCGGAGATGGAACACGGTAAGCTATTTGAAAATAGACTCGAACAAGGGGAAATGAACTCTGAGAGTCGTTGTTCGAAAATGGCAATTATGATGTGGATCAATTTGCTCTAACTCAAGCACAAGTTTTTGTAACTATAACATTTCTCTTTGAGATTGCTTTGGTCCATTTATAGACAAAGCAGAGAAAGGTTTGATGAAAGAGACGTTTAGAGACAATCTGGATTTTGAACTATCCGTTGGGTCTCTGATTTGATAGAGACAAATTGCCTTTTATGCTCTGTCCTTTTCTGACAGAGTATTGACATTGATAAACACTCGTTTTGTGCATTTTACTGATATGAATCTGCTCACTTTTGACCTTAGATTAGATCATTACGTGGTATTCTTATGTTTTATTCGTATACTTTGAAGAATTATTACGTTTGGGTTGTTTATGGTTGTTTATGCAGATTTCATGCACAATTGAGTTGTTTTCAAGATATGATCAAGCACCATGAAGATCAGTTGATGTGTCGTTGCACGAGGAAGGCGAAAGAGTGAGAAGAGATCGACGAAAAGCTTCAAAAATCTAGTCGCGACGTGAACGGCGACCCAAATTACATGATCGGTAGTCGCCGATCATGCATTCGGGCCGCCAATCACGCAAAATCTCACAATTCCCTTCGGCACATGAACGGCGATCAAATTACATGATCGGCGACCACCGTTCATGTTTTTAGATCGCCGATCATGTATTTTCTAAGGATAAGCTACGGCGCATGGACGGCGATCTAACTGCATGAACGGTGACCGCCGTTCATGCTTTTAGACCGCCGACCGTGTAAAAATCTTGGATTTGCTACGCTGCACGGATGGCAACCCGAGCACATGCTCGGCAGTCGCTGTCTACAGAATTTGGGTCGCCGATCGTGACTTTTTGGGCGAAAATTTATCCCAATTCCATATCTGTTGGTCCCGGTTTTTCAGAGTATAAACGTTACGCAGCGGAAATAATATTAAGTGTTTTCTTGCACGCTACTTACACACAGCTGACAACTGGCAACTGGTCAGCTGGTGCTGGTTACTCAGTACGCAGTTGACAACTGGTCAGCTGGTGATTCAAAACTTAGAATATTTTAGCCTTGTTTGCACAATTATATCAGTTTCAGTATATACTCCAGCACTTGAGTGCTGGGTTTAAAATATGAATGAAAGACTGAAAGCTGATAAATAACAAAGGATTTTATAGTGGTTCGATCAATCGATCTACGTCCACTCTCCAGTCGAAGCACTGGAAATTCCACTAAGAGTAATCAGGTACAGGTGTCCTACGATCTATCTCTAGCTGGTGAATGCCTCGTCCACCAGTTCACTAGATCAACCGCTCCCGGTCCTGGATCCTTCTTCAACTCTTCTCAGCTAATGGAGTGCGAGCACGTCACTTCAACCTCCACAGCAAGCTGGGTGTTTTAGTTCTCCCAAGAACGTAACAGTCTCTACGGCAGAATGCCCGTAATAACTCGAGTGCTGGTGAGCACAGGAGCTGCTGTGAACTCTCTCGAAGGAGAAAGAACACCAAATGAGATCTTTAACTTACAAGCTTAAAGCTTGAAGTCTCGTGTTTGATAAATCAACACACGGAAAGCTTTATGAAAAGCCTCGAAAGTACTTTATGCGTTCTTGCAATAACTTCAGTTCTTTCGGTGGTTGAGCAGATGAGTAGAATCGTGGAATCAATCGCTCGTGGAATCTATCTGCTCGTTGAATCTAATGTTTGAATGTTGGTGGTTGCGATGTATTTATAGCCGCAGGAACCGATTCAAACTTTCTAGCCGTTTGGACACATCCGGAAAGGTGTCAGACCTCGGATGTCCTTCTGACGGCGGCAGGTATGTTTTTCCGGAAGGAACCATACCTTTGACCGCTTTATCTGACACAGATCTCTTTGTGTCAGAACGGCTCTTTTCTGTCAGTCCGAGGAATAAGACTGGCGTCTTGTGACTGATAGACTTTAAGTTATCCTTCCTTAAAGTCATCCTTTGTCAGTTGATTCCTCAGAGAATCTTCTTCTTGTCTCTACTACGCGGGGAGAGAGAATCTGGAATTCTGCTGGTAACATCTGACTGGTAGATCATACTGGTGATCTTGTGCTGGCAGTCTCTGCTGGTGACTTGCCCTGGCATCATCAAAGTCTACCAAATGTCTGGATGTTAACTCTTCTCGGAATCTCCCATGACTGGTGAAATCACCGCTGGTGAATAGTGTAAGAACACGTATTCTCCTGGTGAGGTTTGTCAGCCGCCTGCTGACGAAACCCTTCCCAACTGGTGAACAGTAGCCAGTCATAAGCACTTCTCACCGCTGGTGAACAGTGTCAGCACGAGTCTTTGCCAGCCGCCTGCTGATGAGACTTTTCCAACTGGTGAACAGTAGCCAGTGGTAAGCGTTACTCATGCTGGTGAACAGTGTCAGCATGAGTCTTGATCAGCTGCGACTTACAACTCAAAAGTCCTAAACAGGACTTTACATTTAAGACTAGAGCTATGTAGAGACAACTGACTCTGGTAGGACTTAGGATTTGATCCACCAAAACTATAATCTAAACAAGTAAGCTACTGGGGGAGGAAACCTTAGACAGATTTCCCAACAATTTCCCCCTTTTGGTGCGATCAAAGCCTAACCAGCGAGCACTCAGCTGATGAGGAAAGTTACAAAGGATTTCAGGGTTTTACAAGTGAAACCTATCAGATCTAAACCCATGAAATTACTTCCTCAACATCAGCTCTAACTAAAAGAAATCTTCCCCCTCAACCTAGGAAAGATATTGCTCGTTTAAAAATATGGAAATTAAGATCAGAGCAAATAAGCATGTAAATAAATTTAACATGCAAGAGGAGTGCTGGTGCTGATTACACTGGATGTGTAAATTCAGCTGGTAAGTAAAAACTTAGACAATTGTTGGACAATAAGAGATTGTCATCAACTTGTCAGTTAACATTCCATTAGAGATTTAGCAATTACATGTACAGTGAATGATAACTGACTAGTCTAACTGATTTACTTACAAAAGCATAAAGAGACTAGACTATGGCTTGGAAGATGATCCTGGTGACTGAGTTCGAGCACTTGTGATGGACCTCAGGATCGCAGTAAGTTCGGCCATTTCTTGATCTCTCTTCCGCCTTTCTTCAGCAGCAATTCGCCTTTCCTCAGCTGCAAGGCGTCTTTCCTCCTCAACGATTCTGGCCCTCTCCTCTTCAGCCAGTGCTCGCGCCCTTTCCCCCTCTTGGATCCGCGCCAAAAAGGTGGCAACACCGGCGGTGATGGACTCCATTTGCTGCGTTACATCGGCTTGGAAAGTGGCGAAACGTTGATCCATCCTGGCGTCGATGTAAGCAAGAAGTTGCGCAGGAGGATGAATTTCAGAGATTGGCTGCGCTGATACTTCCATGGAAGAGGAAGGCACATCAGGTGCGGTAGGAGCCATTGCTGGTTCAGATGCAGCTGGTACCTCCACGGGCGCTGGCTCCTCCGCTGGTACGTCAGCTGCTGCTGGCTCCTCCGCGAGCACGTCTGCTGGTGCTGGCTGGCCTTGTACAAAAACAGGTGGGGCTGTGAAAACCTCCAGCTGCCAGTCCTCATGATAAGGGACAAGGTCGCCCAAAACCATAGGAACAGATGGGACGGCAGTGGTCAGCCACCAACCTCTGGAGGGATCCTCCTCCACTATGTGGTCTACCAGCAGAGCGCTGGCAGCCATGTAAAAAAGAATAGCAAAATATGGAGGGATCCTGGGGAGAGCGATGAGCACCTTCAAGCATTTGAGCGCGTATATCAACTGGTACCCTCGGCTGGTGCACTGGAACTGGAGGAATAGCAACTTAACCATTTTGGGCCTAGGGAGGCCGGAGGTTCCAGTCAGCTGTCGGTATTCTGCAATCTTCCTCAATCGGCGCCTAATTCGCCTGTTCGATAGCTGCTGGTGGCTTTCAGGGTCAGTATCCATGAATGTATTTGCCCATGCCTCCTCAGATCTCCAGTATCCAAGCCCGAGCCTGGCATACAGTACAGCACGCTTCTCCACTGTCAACTGGCGTTGGCACCAGTCGAAAATCCTCCACCTCCGGAACTCCAGAAGCAGTTCCGCATTTATTCGCCACAGGTCTCTGTACCTGGTTATCAGCTCCTCATCCACAGCGCTCTCCACTTCCGCTGTGATGGTGTCGGCATACTCATAGAGTGAGTAGTTGTAATACTCCATCGGGTGCAGGGGCAGACACCAGTCGTAGATCCTGGAAGCGTAGACTGACTGGTGGGGGAGTCCGCTGACGGGGATAATGTTGAATGCTGAAGGCTCAGGCACTCGTGAATGTTGAAACGCCATGTCCCCGCGGTGCTCCCACCGGTGTACCCCTGTCACTCGCGATTGGAAGGTATCTTCATCAATCAGCTGGTGCTCTTGGATACAGAGCATGTATGGCCTCCTTTCAGTTCGCACATGTCGTGCTGGCGCTGGGGAGGATGCTGCTGGTCGCCCAGAAGATGTAGAAGCTTCTGCGATTTGTGGACGACTGGCAGGATGACGAGCCACGTCTTCAAAATTAGGGAATAGATCCCTGGGCTCCATCCTTTGCACCCTGAAGTGATGTACTACTGGTGCGGATTCCTCGTCGGGAATGGTGATGACTGGCGCAGCTGGGGCAGCTGGCTCCTCACCAGTAGTCTCCATTTCATCTTTTTCCTCCTCAGCTTGAGCAGCTGGTTCATCATTAGAGAAACTCGCCAGTTTTTCCGGGGTGGTCGCCCGCTCTACAACTCCTCCACTGGCACCCCCTTGCGCGGCCAGTGGGTCTTCAGATTCACCTCCACCACCCCCTTGCGCGGGTGGAGGGACTTGAGGCACATCCTCCTCAGGCTGGTACATATCTACTAGAGATAGTACGTCCTCCTCAGCTCCCATGACCATCAGGCGCGTGAAGGATTCTTTAGAGAGGATCTGGCCTGGAGCTGGTGCTGGTGGCATGTCACTTGAAGTTTGGGAAACTCCCCATTTTCCCTTTGCCACCTGATGCACTTGTTCCGCCAGTTGCGCCTGACGTCGAGAATCTTGCTCAGCCTTTATCTTTGCGAAGGCTTCATCGCGGGCTGCCAGCTCAGCCTCCCTTTTCCGCTGGTCGGCCAAGGCCTTCAGCCTTGCCTGAGCCTGCTTCTTCCTCACAATGGAAGCTTGTTGCTCCTTCTTGGCTTGCTCCACCAGCTTCTGAGCTCTCGTCTGGACCCTCTTCCTCTTTCGGGTCATCTTCTCGATGGTCTCCTCCTCAGTCAGTCCCAAGACGGACTTCTTGACTGGAATTGAGATCTTCCCTGACGCAGGGTCATGGGCAGCAGCTGGCTGGGCCTGCTGGCGCTGGTGGGTCTTGGGTTTCTTGCTTGAAGGGGGCCTGGGGGCTGGCACTTGTGCTGATGCCCGAGGATGTATGTCAGTTGCCTTAGCCACTGCATCTTCCATAGAGACGAATAAGGATTCGACCTCTAGCTTCCTTTTCAGCTCAGCCTTGGCCTCAGCTGGCATTGGGAGAGCCACCGCTGGTACTTCCTCCCATGTCTGTTCTGCATCTTCTTCAGAAACAGACTCATCGGGGTCCACAGCCTTCTTCCCCTTCAGCCGGCGTGGCTTCTTGTAGTCGGGGACAGGAAGTTTGACCTTGGTGACGGGGATGAAGTCGGACCCGACCAGTTGCTCCCCTCGGTCGATCCGATCTCCCATCTCCACTTCCAGAATGTGGCTGATGCGCAGGCCAAAAGACACTGCATGGAGGAATATGCCGTCAGTTTTGACCGTGCAATTCTTCTCCACATTCTCCAGTAACCGGCCGAAGATGAATTCGGCCCAGTTTCCATATATGCCGTCCTCCAGCGCGCACATAACGGAGAATTTCTTCAGACTTAGTTCGTCATAAGAGCCGACCTCACACTGGAGCATGCGCACAACAATGTCGCATACCATCTGCCAGTAATCTTGCATCTCTGACTTCTTCATGCCAGTTTTGAAGACAGTCACCCCCTCCTTCTTCCATTCAGTCCACCTCCGCCTGAACTCCACGGTATCGTCCTTGAAGTACGTCGCCACCTCCTCACCAGTACTCCTCAGCCCAAAGAGGTTGGCTAGGTACTCTACGTCGATAGTGATCAGGTGTCCGAACACCGACGTGGTGAAGGATTTCCTGTCGTCAGCAATCACCGCGCGAGCATAGAACTCGGCGACCATGTGTGGGTGGAAGTTCCTTGGGGTTGCCGTCAAGTACGGTCGGAGTTGCTCATGGTCGATCATCTCCATCAGCTCCTCGCCGAAATGCTTCTCGGCCAACTTGTCGTTCAGAATCTTCTCTTTCTGAACTTGGGCTGTGCGAATCTGTGCGTGAGATAGGCGATGTCGGGTGGCTGCTTTATTCAGCGAAACGAGCTTGCTGAATGGATAGGTATAATCTATGTCTTCTTCTTTTACAATGCCAGTGAAGGTTGGCATATGTGATTCGGCTAATGGTAAGTCTAAGGACTCAGTAGAAGAAGATGATTTATCAGCAGCGGGGTTGGATGAAGATGCCATGATATCAGGGAATAAGTGTTTGGAAATCTTGAGGAAGATGAACGGAAAATATGTTCGAAAGATATGAAGGAATGATAAGAGTCTTTCCGATCATGAATGAAGGCTATATATACTGGTGCCATGCTGGGATGGATGGACGAGATGAATTCGTCAAAAGTGAGGATCGACGGTCATCAGCAGGCACGATTCCCTGTAGGCGACGTGCGTGGTCGTGCTGACGTGGGATGGAGCGTGTAGCTGACATGGCACACGCTGATTGGTCGCGAGAGTGCCTTTGACTGTGCAGTCACTGTGCGCATTAAATGTGGCATTAAATGCCGCATTAAATTCGAAGATATGCACACGCAATACCAATCTTAAACCTTTCCCGCCATTTCTGCGATAGCTGGCACGACTCTTGGACTTCAAGAGAACGTCAGTTGAGAGCTGGGACTCAACTGGTCATCAGTAGTTTACGCCAGTCGCATACTTCCCCCTGCCAGTATGGCCTTCTTACCAGTCGACAACTGATACTCACAACTGGTTCCCGTGTACTTAGACAAATTGAGAGCTAGGACTCAATTTTCACCAGTCGTTGATATATCACCAGTTGTCTGCTGACAACTTGAAAGATTGAAAGAATTGAGAGCTTGGACTCAATTCATTCCGCATAATCTTCTCTTCACTTCTTCATCATTACTATGAATTGGGAGCTGGGACCCAATTTTACTTCGACTGATGGTGCATTACTGATGGCAAATTCGAAATGAGAGCTGGGACTCATTTCCTTCGTTGGTTCTGCCAGAAGATACCACCTGTGGTTTTGAGCCACCACTAAAGAAAACAAGAAGACTAAGAGCTTGGACTTAGTCTTAATCAGCATCCTTCAGAAATTCAAGAACGGAATGAGAGCTGGGACTCATTCTTCCTCAACACTAGGGCTCGCATCAATCTCCATAAGACCGAGTTTGATGCACAACTCCTTGAATCTTGCTTCTGGCAAAGGTTTGGTGAAAATATCAGCCAGTTGGTCTTCAGTTTTGATGTACTCTACGCTGATATCCTTCTTCTCGACATCTGAAGCTGTGTTGCATGATCCTGTACCTGCAAGAAAGATAAAGAATTTATCTAGGTCCCCGATCTTCTGCGGGTCCTGCAGGGTTAGATCGCTGAATGATTCCTTTCGGAATCCAGACTTTAGTGATTTTCAGCTTGGTTTTATCCTTGCTGATATCATCAGTAGCCTTTCCCTTCCTTTTGAAATAATGCATGAGATTGGTTTGGGAAGGTGTGGCTGTGTGTGTATCTCCTTTGGAAGTACGCTTCCGCTGAGAGCTTCGGAAATGTTTTTCCGGTTGTGTGTGTTGCCTTCGTGGTCTCTGGGAGTGTGGACCACCATGGCTAGCCTTCACAGCCCTTTGAGAAAACTTGTGATTGGGCTCAGACCTCTGATAGGTATTCCTCCTATCAGGTATTGTCCTTCTCTCAGAATTACTCTGAGATTTGGATCCCTTGTAAGTATGCTGGTGACTGGCATACTTACGAGGTTGTGCGTGGATTCTCTTGACAGCTGGTGCTGGCTGTCGGATTCCACTGGTAGCTGACGCTGACTTCATTGCCTTAAAATTATTTTGCTTAGTCTGCGTCTTAGGGTGTGCTGGCGTCCTGTCAGCAGAGGATTTTGCCAGTTGAGGTTTTTGTCGTGATGACTCACCTATGTATCTGGTCTTATTATTCCTGTGCTGATCAGCCATACGGGACTTACTGGTATTACCAGCTGGTGCTGATGCATTTACCAGTTTGCCCTTACCCTTACCAGCATTGATTTGTTCGGGTTGGTTTTTGCTCAAATCCTTTATAAATCCCAACCCGGACTTATCAGTCGGCTTTCTCCAATGACTTAGAGCCTTTTCCAAATCCTTGGAGCCTTTATTCAAAAAATTTATTTTATTTTCTTGCTCAAGGACAATCTTTTGAAAGGTATCTCTCTCAGTTTTTAAAATTTCAAAATTTTTGAGCAAATCTGAGTGAGTTTCTTTCAGAGTGGCTAACTCTACACCGAGTGACCTAGATTTTTCAATCTCATTGGTCAAAATAGAAATCTGATTTTTTAGCGAGGTGTTTTCGCCAGCCAAGACATTCTTTATTTCATAAAATTTCAAAAATTCTTGTTGAAGAATGTCTATAGTGACAGCTTCTGAGTCGGAGCAATGCAACTCAGCATCGTCTAGGATGCATGGAGACATGATGTGCAATGAGGGAACAGATTGTACCTGGTCGTCAGCAGCAAGTGCTTGTTCCTCCTCACTGTCAGCACATTCTTCATGTTCTTCCTCTCCAAAAGCTACCATCAGCGCCAGTAGCGCTTCCTCTTCTGACTCTTCATCTGATGCATACTCTCCATCATCATGGTCAGGTATATCAGGAACCTCTGTCCTTGTCAGCATCGCCTTAGCAACGGCCTTCGATGCACGCTCTTCAAAGAGCTTCTTCAGCCTTTCCCGCTCCTCTTTATCCACTTGTGGACATTCAAATTTGAGATGGTCAGGGGATTGGCACTGATAACACGTGCGGGGAGCTCTCTTGACGAATTTTCCATCAGTTGAGCTAAGAGATACTCCCTGTTTCGACTTGGCTTTCTCCAGAAGAACAGCCAGTCTCTTCATTTGTTGCTCAAGATCTGCGATAGAGCTCTCGCTGCCTTTTGAGTTAGATCCCGACGGGGATGGGATCTCTTTCTGCTGGTTGTGCGGCCCAGCAGGTCTGTCAGTGTGGAAAGGCTTCTTGTGCTTCCACTTGAAATCCCTCTTGATGAAGTAGGCTTCGTCTTGTGTTTTGATGCTGGGAGATCCAACGGTCCGAATGGCTTCATTTTTGTTCACCATTTGGATATCCCACTCATGTGCTTGGAGCTGAGCAAATAGCTCCTTGGGAGTCATCTTGGATAGATCCTTCTCCTTAAGAGATGTGGTCTTCACAAACCAGTCCTCCTTGGGCATCTTTGACAGGATCTTTGCATTAAGCTCTGCATTCGAGTACTCCTTGTCCAAAGACTTCAGCTCGCTGACTATGGCATTGAATCTAGCCTCCATCTCCTTGATGGTTTCACCAGTCAGCATCTGGAATGACTCGTATTTGTCCACCACAACTTGCAACTTGTTGCGCTTCATCTGATCTGTCTCCGTACAGAGACTATCAAGGTAGTCCCAGACTTCCTTGGCGCTGTCAAATTGGAGGGCTTCCTCCATCAGCGGTTCTGGAAGAGATGATAAGATCATCTCGAGAGCAACGGAGTCCAGCTGATTCCACCTCCTGTCTTCAGCGTTCCATTCTTCTGGGGGCTTTGGGATCTCAGCAGCTGGGCGATCTCCTAGCTGGTGTTGTGTCTTTGTGATCTCGATCGGCCCTTTCTCCAGCACGTCTTTCATCTCCGATTGAACGCTTTTCAGCTGAATGAGCGACCTCTTTCGCCATATATCATGCTTCTCCGGATTGTAGTTGAGCAGCTTCGGGATATTCATCTTGTGTACCTGAGCTAATCAACAGACAGAAAGAGTAGAGTGCAAGGAAACATGGATCTCGGTCCTAAGCGACTCAGTGTACGACCAGTCTAGAAAGACCAACCTGGCTCTGATACCAATTGTTGGTCCCGGTTTTTCAGAGTATAAACGTTACGCAGCGGAAATAATATTAAGTGTTTTCTTGCACGTTACTTACACACAGCTGACAACTGGCAACTGGTCAGCTGTTGCTGGTTACTCAGTACGCAATTGACAACTGGTCAGCTGTTGATTCAAAACTTAGAATATTTTAGCCTTGTTTGCACAATTATATCA